>PISW01010776.1:0-46357 GCA_004023785.1 Mungos mungo
CCCAATTCTCTCCAAAGGCCCCAGCTCCAAATACCATCCATGAGGGATTAGGGATGCAACTCGGGGAGACGCAAGCATTCAGTCCATAGGAAAGTTGTTTTATGCACATGCGCTAATGGGAGATAGGGGACCACGGACGGAGAGATGTGGGTTTGAGCTCCAGTCTGTCCCCCACTCAGTGTGTATCTTGGGCACACACTATTGGCTCCCTCTGGGTCTCGGTTTCCGTTGAGTGCAGAATAAGGAAGTCACACTAGGTGAACTTCAAAGCCCTCCCAGCGCTTCCCCTCTGAGGTCATACATCTCACATGCCACTGCCTTCCATCCTTGACGCCGCCATATTGTATGGGGGTGGGGGTGGGGATTCTGCCCAATATCAGTTGTTACCTGCAGTTTCTTTTACCTTGTTGTACCCCTGCTTCCATCCGGTAACAAGATTGGGGGCAGATTTTTTTGATGAGACTTTACATTTTGAAAGGAATGAAACCCAGCCGGGCTGTCAGGCTCCAAGATGGCAGGCCCTCTTATCTGTCACTCAGCACAGCCCAGCCCGAGCCCAGGATGTGGAGGCCCAGGGAACCCTGGCTCCCCGTCCCCCGACCCCGCCCCCCATCTCCCCCATCTGTGTTCTCTGTAAGACCAGGAAGTTCATTATTTCCCTGACCGGCTTTTCTGGCAAGACACAAATTAATTTTCCATCTCTCCCCCTCTCCCAAGCCTTGCAATCATTAAATGCCAGGGAAAGTTAAATAAACAGCTGATTTACAGACGCATTTTCTTTCTTTCTTTCTTTTTTTAAAAGCAGGAACCTCTATTAATCAGCTGTGCTGAGAGCAGTCTGATTAAGTAGTTGGCGCACCCTTCAGACAAGCGAGCCTGGGGTCAGAGGGCCTAGAGGCTGGCAAGAGGCTCCTAATCAGGAACTGAAAATAACACCCTTTCCTCTGCGCCCTCCTCTCCCCCTCCCCCAACCGGGTCCGGCCTTTTCTGCAGGAGGGGGTGAGGTGAGGCACCGGGTCCCAACCCTCTGGGTCTCTCCACTGCTCTGAGCTGTATGCGTTTTTACAGATGATTTCACTCCACTCCACCAGTGTATGGAGACTCAGAGAGGGGAAGGGAATCGCCCCGGGTCACACAGCAAGGCTTTGACAATGCTGGCCTTAGACCCCTGAATCCCAGTGTGGGGCTAAGGGATAAAGAGGTTTCCAAATTTGAATTCCTTAAAAACTATGACAAAAGGAAACACACCATGTCTCCGAGCACCCTCAGAGGGCCCCAGACCGGACACACCGGCCCACACTTGTGTACACGGGTGCACATATACATTCACACCCAGAGGCACCCCAGGTGCGTGTGCGTGTGTACACCTGCTTGCACTTGGACCTGGCTCCTGAGCTGTTTCTGATTTTCATCCCTGGAGAGCAGAGGGGCTTTGTCATCTACCTGGACCGAGTACCCCCTTCCGCAGTCACTTCCTGGATTGTCCCGGCTGGGTGGAGGTGCCCACCTGCCCTCCGCCCCACCCATTTGGCGCCCTTGGGCCCTGGCACCTGTGTGCAGACTCACTGTGATGCCCGACCAGCGAGGCTCCCAAGTGGCCACGCTCACAACCTTGGGTTCCAGTACTTCTTGCGGCCCTGATGACCGGTGACCCCGGCCCCTCGAGACTCACTAAGGATGGTGAGCCCCCTTCTGTAGAGTGGGGACAGAAGTTCCTACTTCCCAAGGCTGTGGCGGGGATTACACGAGAGGGTGTACAAAGCGCCTGCTACTGGACTTTTTCGGCAAACACGTGTCAACGGCCCGGGGCGGGGGCGGGGGAGGAGTCCATCACGTGTCTTCCTGCCTTAGAACATAGTAGATGCTCGGTCAGCGGAAGTCAGCATAGGTGTCGGCCATCGGGCATTTACTGACCAATGACCTAATCCCAGGTGCAAAGAGCCAGACTCATGAGTGTCTCCAGGGGGTACACCCAGGATGGCGGGGGGGACAGACACTGAGAAACGTATTCCGAACGAGGTGAAAAACACTATTGAGGATGAAACCGTGATCGTCACAGAATTCGAGCTCACACATCTAGGTGCCTACTGTGTGCCTGGGGCCTCTGTTGCGGGCTTTGCCTCTTCGTCTTAATCCATTCGACTCATGAATGGATTGCTGTTGCTGCTGCAATATTGCAGGTGAGTAAACTGAGGCACAGAGAGCGTTAGTAACATGGGAGGTCACACAGCTGGTGGGCGGTAAAAAGGGCGATGGAAGCCCAGAGGAAGGGTTACTAACCCCAGCACGGTGGTCAGGCAGGGGAACATCGCCTAACAGGAGAGCCTGAAGGTGGGCCTTGCATTCCAAGTCCCCCGTGCCCTCCCGGGAGCCGCCTGCTGCCTGACCGGAAGGGGCAGTCATGTGACCCATCTCCCCTGGCCCTGGCTGATTGGACCAGGATGGGCACGTGACCAAGGAGCTAGGCCAATCAGACTCTTGCTCTCAAGAATTTGAGAGGAGGCAGAGGGTGGGAGCCACAGCATTCGAAGGCCAGAGGCGGTGGAGACGCTGATGCTACAGAAGGGGATGGAGCGGTCTGGAAAGGAGCAGAACTGCAGGAGGGTTGGGGTGGGGGTGGGAGGTGGGGTGTTGGCAAGGAGCGGGAGAGGGTGCCTGGATTCGAGAGGCGCCACTGTCCTCCCAGCACCTGGGGCTGGGGGGGGCACCCTCCGGCCTGATAATCAGTCCTCTTTACTTAAGTGAAGCTATAGAGTGGCCTTTGGTTTCTGGCCACCAAACAGTGGTGGCCTAGGACAGGCGAGCAGATGTGTCCTTGCCGGCCAGAGAAGACAAGAGCGGGCAGAGGCCGAGAGGGGGAGAGGCGCTCGCTTGTGCAGGGCCTGCAGCCTGCTACAAATCAGGGAGCCCCCCCCCCAGAGGAGGAGGGGGCCCTAAGAACAAACAGTGTGGAGCCTGTGGGCCGTTCTGCCTCCGATCTGGTGGCCAGATGTCGATGGGGCTGGCCCATTTGTGAGGCTGCCGGGCCCTCCGCCTTGTAACAGAGGCCCCGGAGCTCATTTTCAATCAGGCCCTGTCCCGAGCTGCAAGCAGAGTTAATTAGACATCGCCTTGCCTTCTGCAAGGAGATGGAGAGCAGCCTCCTGTTAGAACAATTAGTACTTACGGTCCCGCCCCCCTTCTTCCTTCCTCCCACCTTCTCTTAATACCTGGTCTTCATCCTCTCAGACTCTGCTTCCCCGTCCATCAGTTAGCACGAGGAAGCCAAGACGAAGGAGGGGAGAAGGGACAGACAGCCCATTTATCCCTTCCCGGGACAGGGACACCCTCCCTATGGGGCCAGCCACAGGACTGGGGAAGAGAGCCAGGCCACTGAGTTGTAAGGAGCAGGTGTCCTGACCTCTTGTCCACATCACAGGGATTCTAGGGCCTCCTGAGACTGTGGTCAGGATCCAGTGTGGTCTGTGTGGAGAAAGCGCCAAGCACAGTTCCTGGTATGGATGCATCTTCCCTGTTTCCTTTTTACTTCCAACACAGGTGTGGCTAGGGACCTGTGGTCCGCAGTCTTGCTGTGTGAGATTAGGCAGGTTACTTGGCTTCTCTGGGCCTCTGTGGAAGGGAAGCCTTCGGCTATTTCTCAGCACAAAGCACGTTCCGCAGTTAGCCGGAGGGCGGGCAGGGTGGTGCAGGGGTACAGGCCTGTGGTCTGGCCTGAGACTGCTGTGCCAGCCCAAGCAAGTGGTTAACTCCCCGTGCCTCAGTGACCTTGTGGGAGAGAAGGAATCTGTGTGCCGGAAGCGTTCAGAGCAGCACTTAGCACACGGCCAGTGCTTGCTAAGTGTCGGCTGTTACTCTTATTCTTAGTCCGGTCCAGCCCCTGCTTTCAGTGACTGGCAGCCAAGCAGCAAGCCTGTTCTTTTTCCCTTTTTAAACAGTCTTTAATGTTTATTTATTTTTGAGAGAGAGAGAGCACACGAGACCAGGGAAGGGGCAGAGAGAGAGGGACACAGGATCCGGAGCGGGCTCTGTGCTGACATCAGAGAGCCCAATATGGGGCTTGAGCCCACAAATCGTGAGATCAGGACCTGAGCTGAGGTCAGCTACTTCACCGACTGAGCCCCCCAGGTGTCCCCACAGGAGAATGAATCTGGAGTTTCCATCAAAAGTGACTCGGGAAAGAAAGGTCACCCTCTTGGCCAGCTGCGTCCATATCTGAGATCGGGAAGGACTGAGTGAGGTTTTCGGGGGCTGCGGCTTCTTGAACCAGAGCTAGTTACACTCCATGGGCAGAGGCGCCAGGAGGATCAGGTGGGATCGCTACGCCAAGTCCTCGGAGTGTGGCCCTCCACTCCACCCACCGCCACCCTCTACGGAGTCTCCAGCAGCCCGGAAGCACCGCTGAGCACCTTCTGCAGATGCAGGCATGCCGGGAACGGGCCCAGAAGACAGATCTGGAGCTGCCTGCTCTCTGAGCGGGACCAACCCCGACATGCGTTCAGCTAAATGGAGGCTCTGGGCTCCGGGACATGGTGATGAATGCTTCCCGGCGAGCTATCCATCTAGAACCCGGTGGGGAGGTTCAGATGCATGCGCTCGAGGGGCTGAGAGACGAGAGAGAGCTTCTAGAACAGGACGGATGGTGCAGCCTCGTGCAGGGTTTGGCCCTGACCCAGCCGCTTTGACTGGAAGTGCATTTTTGGGTCTAACCTGAATCCTTCCTGCTGTGCCGCAGGATCTCATTTCCCATCATCCTGTAACAGATCGTGTGAACTGGGGGCCACCTTGGCAAACGTAAGGTCAGACTAGCAGATAATGAGAATTTCCTCGTGGGACTCCGAAATCGCTTGGAAGGCAACTTCCGAGGCAGATCTAGCCAAGTTAGGAGCCCTGGCAGCCTCGAGCCTTCTGTGATGACCGCTGCAGGGGCCACGCTGATGGTGGGGGGTCAGCGCCTCCTGCCCCGGACACCTGGATGACCTGACTGCTGTCATTAAGACCCACCTCCCTGCTCTACACCTTTGAGATGGGCTGTCATGAAAAAAAATTTTTTTTTTAATTTGGGTTTTGGTAGAGGTAGGATCTCGACATACTGTGAAGGGACAGATTTGTCTTTAGTCTTAGATCTATACCCCTTCCCCAAGCCACTAATTATCATTGAGCTGCTGATCAATGAACTTGGCTGAACTGTCCAAAGCTGAAATGGTGGGAGGGTGAGCTGCCTGTAAACCCAGCTTAAAAATCAACCTCAATTGGAGGAAAGTGACTTTTTGGTCTTATAAAGGCTGATGGGCAGAGTATCCCTTCTGAGCAGCCATGCGCAGGCTCTACAGAGAGAGACATCTAAAGACCTGGGAAATCCCGGCCCCCAGGAAGCTTACATTCTAGTCAGAAGAGGAGACACATGAGTGGCATGTGACCTCTCCAGCCCCTGCCCCACGGTGGTCCCACACAGCGCATACCACCCTCTGCCTGCCAAGTTCATTATCTTGTGTGTTGTCTGTCCCCGCACTGTGGGCTGGACTGGGTCTTGTTTGCTGCTGCATCCCAGCACCCAGTGTCGTCCTGGGTGATCAGTAAACACATGCCGAGGAATGGATGAATGAAGGCAGGTGGGCGGCTTCAGCAAGTCTTTCCTGGGGTGTGGGGTGGCCGTGGTGGTCCCTCCGGCTCTCAGGCGGAGGCCACTTGTCTCCTGGCAGAGTGGAGACCCCCAGGTCCTCCCTGACTCTGGGACACTCTGTCTCTCCAGCTGTAATGTGGTGGGGCTGAGCCTCCCTGGCTATTCCTCGCCTGACTTCAGACTGGGGCTGGGGGCTTGGCGGGATCCCCCTCCCTGGCTCTGTTCCTTCCCTGCCACCCAGCCTGCCTGGACCCGGCTCAGTGGGGGTGTGCAGCCACCACGGGCTATCTCTGCTCTCCTGTCCCGGGACCCTGAGTGGTAGATGCTGGTCCACCCTCCCGGCATCGGCTCTTGTCTTGTGGACAAATCTCATGCCTGCCAGGGCTAGTGTCCCAAAGTTTATTTCCCCAAACAGACTTGGCCTCAATCCACTGCTTCCCAGCATGTGACCTTGGGCACGTAGCTTTACGTCTTTGAACCCCAGTTTCCTCATCTGGATAATGGGTAGTAGTCAATCCCAAAGGATCAGCATGAGGATTAAATTCAGGGACAGTTAGGAACCTAGTATTAGGTGCCTGACTCCTAGACAGTTAGGAGTCAGAGGAACTTGGCATCCAGCTGTGGATGTTTCCCAGCTGTGACCTTGGCCACGTGGCGGTATATTACTGAGCATCAATTTATTTAGCTATAGAATGAAGATGATAGTAAAAATAATAATTGAGCCCCATTATTTTGCAACAAGGTTTGGTGTGATGATGTATGTGAGACACTTGGTCCCATGCTTAGCACATGAGTAATTTCTGCTTACGCTTAAATATTTCTATGGCCGCTCTTATCATCATTACAAGCGTCATCTTCTATGTGTTGGGCACTTAGCAGGTGCCAATGAATCAAACCATATTTCGCCTCTTGCTTCCTTTAAAAGTCGGGGCTTTATTTTGTCATTGTTATGAGGATAAGCACAGCGAGGATTTGAATTCGTATCTCTCCTGACCAGGAGTCTCCTCTCCTCTCCTGGGTGAAAGTCTCCCTCTGGTAATTGTCATATAAATATTGACTGGAGCACAGTCCTGGCACACAGGTGTTCGGAGTCCTCCCACACCCCTTATCTACCTGCATTTGACGGGAGTGAACATCAGAGCCCAGAGAGGTTCAGTGCTTTGTCTAGGGTCACAGAGCATGCAGATTCAGCCAACCCTCCGGCTTCCAAGTGCTCTGAGCGCCGAGCTGCTGTCACCCTCACCGCCGCCATATTGTCATCATCTACCTGTGGACAGGATGTTAGGCCTTCCAATCATTTTCCACAACCTCCCACTCTTGCGACCTTCTCACCGGCCCCCAGAATGGAGCAGAGCAGGACAGGGCAGGGCAGGATCGATTCAGCATTATTGCCATTTTTCAAAGGGGAAACGTGACTACGGTCACACAGAATGAGTGGCCCAGTGGTGCCCAGCCTGGCAATCCAGCTGCAGTGCAAGGTGGCCCTCGTGGGAGGTCCTGGCCCTGCTGCTTTGTGCACTGCTCGCCCCCTGGCCGGCCGCCACCTCCCAGCCCAGCTCTCGGAGTCCTCGGGGCGAACCCTCGAGGGGTGGGCACCGCTTGCAGGAGACCTCAGAGACCGGAGGCTCCCCCCGCACCCACAGGCAGTGTGTTCCCCCTTCGCTTGAGGAGCAGAAGAGATTTACAGCTTCTGACTCTAGACTCTGCTTCCAACCAAGTTGCACAAAAGCAACTTCCAAGCATCCCTTCCTGGAAGACAGATGGTGTCCCTGGAACAGGAGACGGAGGCCCAAAAGGCTGGCGGCTTCTCTGGTGAACGTTTCTTCTTGTTTAGAAATCACCTTGGGGGTTTTGACAAATGGATTCGTGGGAGAAGGTGCTGAAATTTGTCACGGGGACTTTCCAGTGCGTTAAAGGAGCTGGGATTTCATGCCATTCCGGGCCCATCCCTTCTCCCCCGGGGTGGGCGATGCAGGAGGTCAGACCAGCTCCCCGCACCTGGACTGTGCGTGCCGGATTCAGTGCCTGGTGCTCGGCTGCAGGCCTGTGGGGACCCCCCTGCCACCCCGCCACTGGCTCTGGGGCCCAGAACCTCCCAGCCTCTTATGGGGGCCAAAGGGGTTGGTGCAGATAAAGCAGCTGAAACAGCGCCCAGCACCGAGCGGATTCAGAGTAAGTGTGAGCTGTTGTTAATAATATTCACAGGATCCTCTGACGTCAGGCAGCCGGGGCAGCCGTCTGTGTGTAATACAGCCATTCTTCGTTGTGGGGGAGGGACCCAAAGGAGCATAAAACCCTTTGGTCTCTGTCTCTCAGTGTCCTGAAACTTGCACCTGATTGCCTTTATGAAGAAAAACAACAGCAAGAGCAATCAGCAGGGCCTGAGCCAGAGAAGGGGCTTCCGGACCCGGCAAGTTCTCAGACATTAGCCCAGAGGCGGGGCTATGGCACCAATGCCCATTTCACAGACCAGCTTTTTCACTAGCCACAGAACGTCCTTGGTCCCAGACCATCGCTGGGACCGCCGGGCTGCCGGGAGAAGCGGGGCTGCGCTTGAACATCTGGGGCGTGACGGGCGTCTGCCCAGGGGGTGGAGGGTCTGGACTCACTAGGGAAGTGTCATCGCTGAGCCTGGTGCACGGTCTGGGGTCGAAAGTCCTAAGCTGATGAGCCTTTCTTAAAGGCTCCAGCGGCACCTCTGTCCCCAACTCAGAAGGGAAGGGGTTACACCAGCTGTGGGTTCAAGGCCACCTCTGTTCCCACTTGTCCCTGTCTTCTGTCTGCTCTTGTCTGGCCTAGAAATGGTCTAGAAGAGATCCCCAGGGACGTGGGTGCTGCAGAAAAGGACCCCTTCCCCCACACCTGCACCCACTGCTCAGTATCTGAAGGTGAGGCACGAGCCAGGCTGGGGCAGCCTCCTGAAGCAGGGCAGGAGACTGGGCCACAGAGCAGCGATGACAGTCATCATTAGACCCGTGTTCATGAAGCACTTGCTATATGCACTGGGCAACAAAGGGAGGGATCTCTTAATGCTCCAAGTATTCCTATGAGGGGGATGTAACAAGCCCATTTTACAGATGAGAAAACAGAGGCTCAGAGAGATAAAACAGTTTGTCCCAAATCATTGTTTGAAAGAAACAGAATCAGGATTTGAACGAAGCTATGTGCTATTTCAGTCTTAACGGCCACACTGTTGTGTGCTTTGTAAAGTGGGAAATATTTTGCTTCCTTTTTAATTAATAGACCCACTTCTCATCTTAAACATTTTTTTTACTTTTTAAAAAATATTTCTAATATTTATTTTTGAGAGAGAGAGAGAGACAGACAGAGTGTGAGCAGGGGGGGAGGGGCTGGAGGGGAAGAGGACGAGCAGGGGGAGGGGCAGAGAGAGAGGGAGACACAGAATCCGAAGCAGGCTCCAGGCTCTGAGCAGTCAGCACAAAGCCCGATGTGGGGCCTGAGCCCAGGAGTTGCAAGATCATGACCTGAGCTGAAGTCGGATGCTCAACTGACTGAGCCACCCAGGTCCCCACCCCTCACCCCCCGCCTTCTTTCTTTTTTACAGATTCCAAAGTTTTCCCATCCATTAAATTTACTCGATCTTGATCCTATGAGGAAGAATTTGTGCCCCCATTTTAACAACAAGGCAGCTGAGGTCCCAAGAGGTGAGTGACTCGCCTGGGTAGGAGCTAGGGATCCTGGGCTCCTGCCTTCTCTCCCTGGATGCTGGTTTAGAGGCAGCCGTGTGTCTGGGAGAAGCTGCCTGGGTGTTCTGCCAACAGAAGGAATGATTATCATAAACTCATTTCCCAGAGTATCATTCCCCTGTTTTCCGAGATTGGATTTCGGTCGTTAATAAGGGCCGCGTTCCCCAGCCTTCCGTCACCACCTCCGGCTTGGAGCTTCCTCCCTCTGCTGCAGTTTGACCAAGTTCTTCATTAACTGCTATGCGCCCAGAAGGTATTTATATCAATTGCACATTTGAAAATCCAGCAGCATTTCAAGTGTGGGTAACAAGTTAATGACCTGCTTGGGGACCGGTAAGATCTGGGGGACCTGCTCTGGCAGGTCTCACCTTTCCATGACCTGGAGTGTGCGGGAGCACACGCTGTGGCTCTGAGAGTGGAAGCCTCCGGAGGCAGGGTACTGGCACATGTGAGTGCTGTCATTTCCCACCACCTAGCCAGCCTTCTTTTCCCCTTCCATCCATCCATCCATCCATCCATCCATCCATCCAGCCATCCATCCATCCATCCATCCATCCACCCTTCCATCCATCCATCCATCCATCCATGTATCCAATCCATCCTTCCTTCTGCCCTTCCATCTTTTCGTCCATCCATCCATCCACTATCCATCCATCCACCATCCTTCCATTCTTCCACCATTTATCCATTCACCATCCTTCCATCCATCCATCCATCCAATCATAGATCCATGCATGCATGTATCCATCCACCCTTCCATCCATCCATGCATCCAATCTATCCCTCTTTCCTTCCTTACACGCTCCCATCTATCCTTCTATCTATCCATCCAGGCATCCATACATTCTTCCTTCCTTCCTTCCTTCTATCCATCCTTCCAACCACCTATCCATCCATGCATCCAATCCATACTTCCTTCCATCCTTCCACCATTTATCCATTCACCATCCTTCCATCCATCCAGCCATGCATCCAATTCTTCCTTTCTTCCTTTCTTCCATTCACCCTTCCACCCTTCCATTCATCCATCCATCCTTTGATCCTTCCTTCCATCCACCATCCATTCACCATCTATCCATCATCCATCCATCCTTCCACCACCCATCCATCCATCTATTCTTCTATCCATCCATCCTTTCATCCATCCATCCACCCATTCATCTTAATTCATTCATTACTTCATTAGCTAATTTAATGACTGCCTACCATAGCCTGCTCTAATGTTCCAAAGCACTCACCACCATTTAACACTCTGAAAGTTATCTATCACTGATCTATCTATCCGCATTATTGTTTATTGCTTTTTCTCCACCACCATTTCCCCCTCCTTCACCAGTACGAAAGACCCACAATGGCAACAATTATGGTTTTATTTACTTTTATTCTAAGTGCCACCCAGTAAGCACTTAATAAGTGTTTGTTAAGCGAGTGAATAAACATGCATATAATATTGAATAAGATACAAATTTACAGGAATTAAGGCAAAACTGGAGATTTCAAATACATAAATGATATTGTATAAACCCTTACAAGCAGTATTTCCTTCCATCCGCCTCTAGTGCTTCTTATGAGGGAAAGTTTGAGATCACAGGCCAATTGGAGGAATTCTTACCTGACTTCCCAACTTCCAGCTGCTGACTCCTGCCCTCCTCTCTTATCACTAACAGGCCTTCCAGTTAGTTAGACTTGTTCATGCTTTCCAAATACACTTTGAGCTATCTTTTCATGCCTCAGGGCCTTTGCACATACTTTCCCCCTGCAGGAATCTCTTTTACCCTCTTATTCATCCGGGAAACTTTCTGCATGCTATTTGGGACTAGATTCAGATTACATTTCCTTTGGGGAACTCTCTCTAGTTCTTTTTCCTCCCATTTTGGGCAAAATTAGACCCACCCTCTGCTTCTTGTGATTTCTTCTACTGAAGAACATTTCAGATGGTGAATTTGATTATTTCTGTCTGTATCCTTCATGGCATGGGAGTGAAATATTGTAATAATAACTATTTGCATAAATATTATAATGATAGTGGCTACTGATTATTGGGTACATATACTGTTATAATCATTTACTGTTCCTAGTGTTTCAACATTCAATCCTCATAATAGGTTTATGAGGTGGGAACTATTATTTTATCCCTATTTATAAATGAGAGAATAGGTACAGAAAGATTGTGGTAATTTACCCAATATTATACCTTAATAAATGGTGGAGCCAGAAATAGAACCTGGGCAAGCTGACTCTGGAACCCCGGAGCTGTCTCTTTGACGCTGGACAAGACCTTGCCAATGTCTCAGTTTTCCCATCTGTATAATGACGTGTTCTAGGACCCTCTCATTGGGGATATTCTAGGACACTCTTTAGAGTCTCTTCTATCTAGAGCTGATTAGTCCATTCAGCAGCCCCTTCCTTGTAGAAGTATGGTTGGGACCCCCTAAGGATGAGAGAGGAGGATACCAGCAAGCATTTATTGCTACGATAGTTTGGGTCTGGAAGGATGAGCAGGGAGATGGGTAATCATGTGAACATATCAGAGACTCTTCTGGACTGTGTTATATTGTGCTGTTCCCTCAGTTCTCCTTTCCTTCTTGCCTTTCTCATGGTTTCTCTGTGGGAAAAGTATACTTTCCCATTGGTTTTAGACTCAACCATGTGACTAGCTTTGGTCACTAGAATGTGGGTGGAAATGGGGTGCTTGAATGGCTCAGTTGGTTAAGTGTCTGACTCTTCATTTTGGCTCAGGTAATGATCTCACAGTTGTGAGATCGAGCCCTGCACGGACTCAACACTGGGCATGGAGCTTTTTGGGATTCTCTTCTTCCCCACTGCCCCCTCTAAAAAAAAAAAAAAAAGAATGTGGGTGGAAATAATTGTGTGCTAGTTTCAAGACAAGATCTTTAGAGCCCTGGCCAGCACTGCTGAGCTCCTGTTCTCAGTGAGTGAGCCTGAGACCAGAAGTCCTAGAATAAAGACATGTGGAACAGACCTATTTTCTATTTAAATTAGCCTGGAGTCAGCCTGGCCCAACTTAACCCAGCCCCAATCAACTGAACTGCAGATGACCTATAGGCTTATAAGACACATGTTTGGCATTGTGAATCGTTGAGAATTTGGAGATGTTTGTTATGCAGCATTAGCATAGTGGAAATCTGACCAATACATAGACTAAACACCAGACCAGTATAAGTATAGCATCCTTGTTGAGTTATATTGTCCTTTTTAAAAATGTTTATTTATTTATTTTTGAGAGACAGAGAGACCACAAGTGGGGTATGGACAGAGAGAAAGAGGGAGACAGAATCCTGATGTGGGGCTTGAACCCAGGAACCACAAGATCATGACTTGAGCTGAAGTCGGACGCTTAATGGACTGAGCCACCCAGGTGCCCGAGTTATACTACCCTTAATCATAAAGGGGTCTAACATTAGGGCGCCTGGGTGGTTCAGTCCGTTAAGCGTCCGACTTCAGCTCAAGTCATGATCTCGCCGTTCCTGGGTTCGAGCCCCGAGTCGAGCTCTGTGCTGACAGCTCAGAGCCTGGAGCCTGCTTCAGATTCTGTGTCTCCCCCTCTCTCTGCCCCTTCCCCTGCTTGCGCTGTCTCTCTCTCTCTCTCTCAAAAATAAACATTAAAAAAAAGTTTTAAAAAAAGTGGTCTAACATTAAACGTCAAATTGACCATGACATTTGCGCAAACAGGTATATTCCGACTTGCTGAACTCCTTGCTAAAGCAGCGTCTTGGGGAGGGATGCGGGCGCTTTGATGGGCCAGACCCTCATGGAGTGGCTCTTTTTTGTCCTTGCTGTTAGACAGCTAGTAAAGTTTATTTCCTCTGCTAATCAAACATGCTTCCAAATGCCTGGTCCCAGCCTTCTAGAAGGAAGGGTCTGAGTGGGCGAGGCCTATCCCCTCTGTCTCTTGGGGCTTATTTAATCTGTAGCCTGGACCTCCATGGTTTGATCCAGGGCATAGAGGAATCTGGTCTGGTCTATTTGAAATATTCAACGATGAGGAAAGACGTCTCAGCAGATCGGATGTGCTCTCTTCTTCCAGCTCCCCGAGTCTGTCACATGAATGTGGGTGGTTTCACTGGTGTGTCGAGCAGGAAATGGAAATGGTGAGAAGGGACTTGAAAGGCTTCTGTAATTTTGGAGCCTACACAGCCTTTGTGAAAGCCTCTCTGATTCGGGCTCGGCACTGCCTTCTCCCATGGCTCTGCACGTGCCAGTAACATCTCCTACGATCCTGCCCGCCCGTTTCCTGGGCCGTCGTGACCCGAGCCTAGGGCCGCAGCTGCAGTGATAAATGGGTCCCGCGGTCACTGATGCATTGTCTCCTGGGGCCCCCCATTAGTTTCCTGTGGCTTCTGAAATAAATGTCCATAAACCTAATGGCTGAAAGCAATGTGCATTCATTCTCCGACAGTCCTGGAGATTCGTTTCACTGGGCTGGAGTCAGGGTCTGGGCAGGGCTGACTCCTCCCGGAGGCTCTGAGCAAGAACACGTTTCTTTGCCTTTTTGTGCTTCTAGAGGCGCCTGCTTCCCTTGGCTCATGACCCCTTCCTTTATCACCCCAGCCTCCTGCTTTCCTTTTCTTATCTCCTGACCACTGACCTTGTGTCTTCTATCCCCCTTGTGCTTATGTTCAATTCACCTGGATAATCCAGGAAAAGCTCTGAAAAGTCCTGTTTATCATATACGGTAACATACTCACAGGTTCCAGGAATTGGGAGGTGGACATCTTTGGAAAGGGGCATTATCCCATGCCAACGGGGGTAGGGGACACAGGTCCTGTCACCCAGTTATTTCCATTGTACCGTAGAGGAAAAGGGGAGCCGTAGTTCGCAGAAGCAGGACCAGAGCCCAGACTTCTGACTCCTTCTTGTTAAACTATTCTTGTTATTATTAATTTCAATAATAGTAATGTTCCTTAAATGTCTGCGATGGGCCCAGCACTGGATAAGCACCTTTATGTGTGCCACGCGCTATCATTAGTCACGTGGTCCAGCTGAGGAAACTGAGGCTTAGAGAATTGGCAAAACATGCGCCAAATCACATAGCCCCTGAGTAGTGGAGTCAGGATTTGAATTCGGGTCTTCTAGTATGAAAAACCTTCAGTAGATGCTGTTTACCAGATCTTCTTTCCCAGGCCAGCGCACGCATCCCAGCCACCTTGATGGCTGACTTCTGACAGTGCACAGCTGTCCCCTCCCAGAGAGCTGCCCTTGGCCTCCAGGAGCCATGTCACTGGGAAATGCCTAGAAGATGACCCCTCCCCCAGGGGTTCCTCTAGGAAATAGCTGGTGGATAATGGTGCCCAGCCCTGACCCTCTTCCCTCAAGTGGGACAATTCTGCCATGTCTTTCATGCTCCAGAACTCTATGGGATAGAATAGACTTCAGCTGAACCCACATCTATTTTTTAAAAAAATTTTTAATGTTTATTTATTCTTGAGAGAGAGAGTGAGAGAGAGAGCATGAGCAGGGGAGGGGCAGAGAGAGAGGGAGACACAGAATCCACAGGTTCCAGGCTCCCAGCTGTCAGCACAGAGCCCAATGCAGGGCTTGAACTCACGAACTGTGAGATCATGACCTGAGCTGAAGCCCAACACTTAACCGACTGAGCCCCCCAGGTGCCCCCTGAGCCTGCCTCTATTTAGTTTCTTCCCCGCCCCATTCCTCCTTCACTTACTCTCGGGTTTCGCCTGCAGGCTCTCCTTGGAGAGGAACACTTGCATGGGAATTACTGTCTCCTGCTATATCTGTAGGGACCCTCACCTAGGACATGGTCTCAGCTAGGGTTTGGTCAGGGAAGGAGAGCCAATAGGAACACTCAAGAATAAAGGATGTGTTATAGGGATTTGACCTTATGCAATTGTGAGGACTGATTTAACAGTCTGCATCCAGTGCTTATCTTGAAGATATCCTGGCAGACAGTTGGGGGGTAGGGGTGGGGGGGAGATAAATACAGTTGGGGGGAGATAAATGTTTGCAGTAGGGCAAACAACGTCTTCTGCAACAGTGACGAACTGGAAGTTAACGCAGGTCTCTCGGCATCTCGAGCTTCTGACCTGAAGGACGCTGGCGTGCTTCGCCCCAGGGTTGCACAGCACCCTGCGTGGGACCTGAGATGCTGGAGGAGGCGTAGCAGGAGCAGGGGTTGCTGTGGGCCTGGCTGTGGCCCCACCCCCACGAGGTGAGCTGTGTGCTGACCCTGCACCGACCGACCCGTAAGCATGGCTGCTGCCTCATTTCCCTTCTGCGTTCTGGTCCCAAGCATCGCTCTCCTGCCAACCAGACCCAGAGCCAGAAAGGGAAGGGGGTTCTGGGAAATGTAGTTTCAGCTTCGTTAAATCGATCCAGTAGAAAAGCATCATAGATCAGCATGGCACGTGTACCATCTCCTTTAACCACTCTGAACTTCCAAATTAAGATTCTAGTTGGCGTGAGAAGCACAGCATAGGGAATATGGTCAGCAGTATTTTAATAACTGTGGTGACTATACTTTCTGTGGTGAGCACGACTAAGGTGGGCTTGTCAGATCCCTGTGGCACACCTGAAGCAAATGTGGCGTTGTGTATCAGTTATGTTTCAACAAGAAAATTAAAAGATCAGAGCCAAATCACGCTTCTTACTAACATACTGGAGCTATCCCTCCCACAACTGAAAGCACACCAACCTTCTCCCCCAGAGAAGACACAAAGCTCCTTTATCTTTGGGTGATGTTCATAGCTTATGTAGGTGGGTCACATTCCTTCACAGGCAGCCTATCATTTAAATACCAAATGATAAGTTAGCAACTGTTAATAAATCTTATGCTAGATGGTAGGGGGAATAAGAATGTGGGGGCGTGGGAGAGAGGAAGGGGAGAATTAATTAACACCCACACAAATATTGTCATTCAGAATAAGGAAGAAATACTTCAATCTGTTATTTTCCTCCTTTCTTCGACAGGTCATGTATGTGATTATAAGTGGTATTTATAATTTCCTTCTTCCACTGCTCATTTCATATTCTGTTTGCCCTCAGCAGTAACGTTGGCTTGTCATGGTGTCCTGCCTAATGGGGTAACTCAGCCCTCATTCCATAAGAGTCTGGGCCTTTGGCTGTCTTACCGATAATGGGTGGTTTTTGTCTGCTTGTTTGTTTGGGTTTGTTTTTATTTTAATTCCAGTATAGTTCACATACGGTATTAAATTCGTTCCAGGTGTCCAATAGTAATTCAACTTTTTAATTTTATTTAAAGGTGGTTGAGTCTTGTAATTACTTCTGTTACAGGACAAGGGAATACTTAGAGGCGGGGATCTCTTGAGTTCAGGGTATCTTTCTATTTATCTTCATTGGCTAGCAGCCTCTCACTGTCCCCTGATATTCAGAATTAACCACTGTAGCCAGTATGGAGGCCCACTTCTATGCCCATCAATTCATTGGCATCGAGAGCCCAAGGGAGCCAAATTAAAGGGACCATCATTATGTTCACGGTGGGGGCATCCCTCCTTTGGGCACTAAGATCTCTGGACCAACAGACCTAAAGCAGACGTTTTGCTAGTAAATTCTGTAAGACGGCAGTGAGAGGGGCCACACCCATTTCCACCCCGACTCCTGGGCCCGGGAGTCCTGGCTGTGAGATGAATGGTGCGTGGGTTGCTCGTTGACCTCAGAGCACAGACTGCTCGCTGGAGGATATTGACCCAGCCCCGCAAGGTGCTGTCAGAAGGCTGCTTCCAGAACCACGCCTTCTAAAGGCCATTCTGCCATTTTGTCAGACCGGCTGCTGCCAGGCGATGAAAATCATGGTAAGACTAATGAATCGGCCGACCACATGGGCCGTGGCCACACTCTGCTTGCTGTAAATGATTTATTTGGTCAGAAGCAGAACTGTGTGGTATGCTGTGAGGAGTAGAACATTCTATGAGTCCACCTAAGGAAGGCAAATCCACATCTAGACAAGGGTCTAGATAAGTGAGTGAGAACAAAGCATGGTGCTAAATTGGGGGTTCGGTGATGGACTCTGGGGTTGCTGCTTGGGCACTGAGCAGAGACTACAGCCAGATCATCCTTGATGAGCAAAAGTCCAGTTTGCTGAATCCTTACGTCACCTCCAGCCAGTTTGTTCATGAGCCCAGGGGTACTGACGGGGAGGTCCTGGGAAAGAGTTTGGCTGAAATCCACAACATGAATCACTAACTAAAGTCCCCCTTTACTAACGTTAGCACAAACATCGATATGTCCATCCAATCCTCCGATTCAGCACGTTCTAGCCATATGCTTCTCCCTAAGACCTCATTTCACCAACTTCCCAATTATGTTTCTTCCAGGTGCCCGACCATTTAGCCACACCATCAGGCACGGCCCACACATCCGTGTAGATTCACACTTCTGGCCATCTCTCCTTCTCGGCTAAGTAGGCAACCAGGCTCACTGCTCAAAGTTCTGCCGCCGGTAGGTGTTCCTTCACCACCGGGGCTGGGGTGCCGCCACTTCTGCCTCACGTGCAGAACTTTCTGTAATCCAGAACCATTGTTTTTCTTCTTTAGTCAGCGTGTCTGGGGAATTCCACACGAGGCCACAGGTGTGGGTAGAGAGGGAGGAAGTGATGCAGGTGAGCGGGAGAGACGGGCGTTCGCGGTGCTTGCTCGGGTGACTTACGTGGTTCTTCTTGAGCCTCTTGGATTGCTACGAGAGATGCCACTTCCATTGCATAATAAAAATGTGGCTGCAAATGCTCGTTTTCATGGTTTGGTTGCTCAGACAACACTCGGTTCATTGCTGGGCAGCTCAGAAGGCCTGTTAACTTGGGGCCCGTGACCAAGCTTTCAGTGGCCAGCAAGGCTCCATAGCAATCCAGTTCTCCGAAAGAGAATGATTCTTGCCAGAGAGTAGCATAGCTTTTCTACAGACTCTTAAGGGCCTGTGCTATGATTCACCCATGGGGCCTGCCTAAGTCTCGTACAACGCCCCCATCTGCCACAGGCCCCTTAAGCAGCTGCGGACCTCCTGGGTCACACAGACCAGCCGGCAGAGCAGCTCACCAGGTGAGCTGCCCCTCTCGGGGGGTGGGAGAGCAGGTCTGGCGTGATCAATCCATTTCAGCATCCCCATATCCCTAAGCCTGGGGATACTTCCCTCTACAATCTACAGGGAGAGGCTGACGTCAGAACTTCACTTAGCGTGGGCCACCTTTGTGTCCAGGTTTTAGTCAATCAAGCAAACAAGCAGCCAGAGCCAGTCCCAGCTGCCCGAGCTCATGCCGTGAATTCAGACTGTTTCCTGCACCACGTCAATGAGTTTGGCCTGATCCGACCCTGCAATTTTTTCTACTCTGATCCAGTATCCTTAGGGTTCATTCCCGGAACTACAGAAACGGGGAGGCTGGGAAATGTCGTTCTAGCTGCACGGGGTTGACAGAGTGCAAAGCATTGCAGACACCGGGCCTCACTTTACCACGTTGCCCCTTCCAGTCTCCAAACGAAAACACGGTAGTGTGTGTGTGTCGTCTTAGAGCTACGAGGGCAAGCACGTTAGCTTTCTCTTCCCAGACTGAAATCCAAGGTCATCGCTACTCTGTAAGCCCGAGAAGCACACTTACCTCTCCTGGACACCCCGTCTCTTTGTAATAACAATAGCCGCCCACCTCCAGTCTGCCCTTCACGCACATCACTCCACCTAATTCTGACGACCTGATGGTGAATTACTATTCCCATTTGACAGCTGTGGAAGCCGAGGCTGAGGGGGCAGAGTTGGGTCACTGGCACGGGATGGAGACGGACTTCAGATGGAGTTTACTTCTTTTGTAGTCAAAGTGTGCTGTCGGCAATCTCCTCCCTCTGTCTTTTCCCTGCTTGAGCTGACATTCGGACCAGGTTATTGGAGATGGATTGGATACGGAGCCCCAGAAGCATAGACTGTCCCTGGGAGATGGGGTCCTAAAGAGTACTTTATTTTTATTTTTTTATTTTTTTTAATAGTTTATTGTCAAATTGGTTCTAAAGAGCACTTTAGATTAAGGAAATCAAAGCCCAAAAAGGTGAGGCAATTTGTCTAAGGTAACCCAGGGGGTTGGGTGATGGCCAGGGCTACACCTAGGGGCCGGGAATTAAGCCGTTAAATGCAAACATGCCTGAGGCTGGGGCCCACATAAACCTTAGACCAAAATGCCCACTCAGGAGTCACACACATTTTCCTGTCATGCCCTCTGGTCCTAGGAGCCAGGTAGAGCTGGGCAGCTTGGCTTTAACCAAGCTGCCTCAGCTGCCCATCTCATCGTCCCCACGTCCTTGGAGAGGGTCCCTTTTGCTGTCCCCGGAAGCTACTTGGATTTCTTTGGCTTCATTTTCTGCAAAGAGAGTGGGGAGCCTTGTTCTAGGAGTAGAGATGACCTGCTCCCTGAGGA
This sequence comes from Mungos mungo, assembly GCA_004023785.1. NCBI lineage: Eukaryota > Metazoa > Chordata > Mammalia > Carnivora > Herpestidae > Mungos > Mungos mungo. Next base: position 19,715 of record PISW01010776.1, read on the forward strand.
CTGGGCTCAAATACAAACACACAAGCGATGTTGTCTTCTGCGGAGCCCATCCAGGTCCAGCTACTGTGGCGACTCCCATTCAGGTGCTAGAATCTGCTAAAATACGCCATCCAGTGAGTTCTCTAGGGCATCCAACAAAGGTGTCATTTCCTTGACATGTGGCTCCTTCCGCTCTTCATCTCCGCACAGAGCGTGAGGAGAGAGCAGGCATGGGGCGAGGAGGGCTTAGGCTGGATTCATGCAGCCATTCAACAAACATCGAGTGCCCTCTGTGGGCTGGCGCTGCTGGAGGGGCTGGGGGGCATCCATGATACAGCAAACAATGCCTTGCCCCGTGGAGCTATATTAAGTGGGAAAGACAGGCAAATTAATAAAAACAGCAAATAACTAAATTCTGTCGTGTGGTCAAGTAACCTGTACTATGGGAAATGGAAAAGTAGAGCGAGGTAAGGGGCACAGGAGGGAAGGGCAAGAGGGTGAGTTGCAGAATTACAGGGGGAGGGGAGGAGGGCCTCCTCACTGGGAAGGTGGGATTTGAGCGGAGACTCGAAGGGGTTAAGGGAGTCGCCCTGTGGATGTCTGGGGGAGGACATGCCAGGCAGAGAAAACAGCCACTGCAAAAGCCCTGGGGCAGGAGAACGCTGATGTGTTCCAGGAACAGGGAGGAGGCCACTGTGGCTGGAGCAGAGGGAAGTGGGGGAGATGTAGGAGGGGCGGGGGCAGATCTTGCTGCCGATTGAGCCCTGGTGAGTGAGGACCAGGCTTTTATTCTCCCTGCAAGGTGTTGAGCAGAGGAGCGGTGTGGTGACTAACCACAGAGTGCGGTAACATGTTTGTAAAGGGTGTCTCAGGCTGCTGCATGGAGAACAGGCTGCAGGGGTGGGGTGGGAGGGGCTGTTGCAGTAACCAGGTGAGAGATGATGGGGGCTCAGACTTGGATTGCTGGGGGTGGGCTGTGAGTAGCCTTCAGAGTCGGGGAGGTTTTATTTTATTTTATTTATTTATTTATTTTGGGAGAGATAGACAGGGAGTTGGGGAGGGGCAGAGAGAGAGGGAGAGAGAATCCCAAGCGGGCTTCATGCTGTCAGCGCAGAGGGCCCATTAAGAGGCTCGAACCAACCGTGAGATCACAAGCTGAGCTGAAATCCAGGGTCGGATGCTTAACCGACTGAGCCACCCGGGCGCCCCAGAGTCGGGAAGATATTTTAAAAGTGTAGCCCATAGACTCTGCAGATGTTTCAATGTGGGGTATGAGGGGAAGAGGTGATGCCAGGCTCTGAGCAACTGGGGAGGTGGAGGTAAAGTAGAGCTTTCTGACCAGGGTACCTCGGGCAAGCGACTTGCCTTGCGTCTCTGTGCCTCAGTTTCCTCACCTGTAAAATTCGAGAGAAGGATAGTCCCAACTTCTCAGGTTATTAGGAGACCTGACTTGGTACACAGTAAGTGCTTAATAAGTGTCCGCTCTCATTATTACTGTTGTTGCTCTTAACGGGTCAGCCAACCGCAGCCCGAGGGGCCAGCTCTTGTAACCAAAGGACCCCTCCCTGGAAGAGGGACACCACCGTTCGCGTACGGGTCGTCTGTGCCTGCTTTTCTGCCGCCGGGCTGAGGTGGGCCTTTGCCACAGACCCTGCGCGATTGCAGAGCCGAGAATGTTCTCCGCCCGCCTCTTTACAGCAAGTCTGCTGACCGCTGCTCTGGACCGAATCGGCTCCCTGCCAGATAGTGTTTCAGTAAAGAATTCTCTCACTTTTTGTGAGGTGCCAGGACGGGTGCGGCGCTGTGGATGACCTCTGCCCCCCTCCCCACATCCCTGCTGCATGGAGGCCATTCTCCACCCCCAGGCCTGTGGCTCGCCTCTGGGGAGGTACCAGGGCCACACCTCCCTCCTTCCCAAGTGTGCTGTTGGGGACTTGCGTGGGTGGCATGGTTCTACAGAATGACAGACTGAGTGGAGGGAGCTTTAGCTGATGGGGTGCATGGCCCTGGAGGCAGATCCGAACCGGCTGGGGGCTGAGGCCGTGGCCCCACCCCCCCGCCTCCCTGTCACCCTCCCTGGCTCTGTAGGGCCTGTCTGGGCAAAGCTGCCCATCAGCAACTGACTCGGGGAGAGAGCTGAGCAGCTGGGGAGGCAGCGGGCAGGGGTGTGATGCAGCTGTGACCCCCACTGGCTGGCTGTGCGACCCGGGGCAAGCCACCTAGGCTCGCGGAGTCTGGGCCCCACATGTGGATGAGGACATCATCTACGTTGGGCCCAGAGTAGAAACTCATTTCTTCAGGCACCTCATCTGCCTTGTCTGACATCCTAACACATCAGGACCTAATCGCGGTACTCGGTTCATGACAGGTGCTCAGAAAATGTTTGTGGAGGGAATAGAGGGGAGCACAGAGCCTGCGCGGGGCGGGTGCCGGGTCCCCAAGGCTGTGTGTGATCATGGTAATTATGCTACGAGATTGTAGGACTCTCTGAAGCCCAGTGTCAGGGGCAGACGTGTGTTCCGGGGCCAGGATGGGGTCTCACCGGCTGCGGGAGGAAGGAGAGAGCCCGCAGGGGCTGCGAAAGCATTAGGATTCCCTCGGGAAGCAGGCGGGCAGGTGAGGTCTGTGGGCAGCTCTGACATGCAGAGACAGGTGATAGATGAAAAGACAGGGAGATAGATTGACAGATAAATAAATACAAGACAGAAGGAAAGGCAGACAGGCGGGTTGCCAGGCGGGCGGATAAATAGGTGGATAAGTGACGGCTGGTGTCCCCTCCTCTTGTCTACTGTCACACACTCCTGGTGAGACAGACAGCCCGGTGCTGATTCAGAGCCTGGGGGCCACATCACCCCGGCTGCCTTTCTAGGCAGATGTTGGGACAAAGGGAGGCAGGCTGGCAGGGGTGTGGTCAGAGAGAGCCTAGGCTACAGGTGAGAGCCTGGCGTCTGTGCCTCAGCCCTCCACCTATTGACCCTGTGACCTGGACCAGTGTCATTTTCTGCCCCAGAGCCTGAGGCCACGATGAGAGGCGGTGGGAGTGTCTCTGAGAGGTGCCTGCCGCCAGGAGTGGGCTGACTGCTCCCGGGCACCCACCTGACACCCCGCTGCGGGGAGCAAAGCCGTGCAGGACTGAGGGCTGCGAGCACGGCCGGCTTGTGCGGGGCAGGAGCTCTCTGCCTGCCCCGCGGGGGGTGCCCGGGCAGCAGATTCCATCCCCTTGCTGCACAGCTCTGCCAGCCGTGCCTTGGCCCAGGGCTGCGGCCTGTTCCTGAATCTCACAATTACCCTGCAAAATCATTTTGACATTAGGAGTCCAAATTAGCTACATAATTGGCAGAACCCGGTGCGCCATGAAAGCGTCAGACTCCCTGTTCAAAAGTTATTAATTTCAAGGGGCACCTGGGCGGCTCAGTCAGATGAGGGTCCGACTCCTGGTTTCAGCTCAAGTCGTGATCTCACAGTTCCATGAGCTCAAGCCCCATGCCAGGCTCCATGCTGACAGTACGGAGCCTGCTTGGGATTTTCTCTCTGCCCCTCCCATCCCCCCTCTCTCTCTCAAAATAAATAAATAAACTTAAAAAAATTATTAATTTAGGGGCGCCTGGGTAGCTCAATCAGTTGAGCGTCCGACTTCGGCTCGGGTCATGATCTCATGGTTCGTGAGTTCAAGTCCTGTGCCAGGCTGGCTGCTGTCAGCGCGGAGCCCGCTTCGGATCCTCTGTCCCCCACTCTCTGCCTTTCCCCTGCCTGCATTCTCTAAACCTTAATAAATATTTTTTAAAAATTATTAATTTCATGATGGCAATGGCAGAGAAGTAAACTAGGCCCTGTGTGCCCACAAAGGGCGCTCGGCTCCGAAACCAGCTCTGTCCGCAGCCCACAGTCTCCTGACCAGAGTGGTGGGTGGGGCCAGCTGTTAAGGACAGTGACTCCTGAGCTGTGCAGTCCTCCGTGTGTGCCTCGGTGCTACTACTTCTTAGTGCTGCGATTCTGGACAAGTCACTTGGTCTCTCTGGGCCTCAGTTTCCTTACCTGTAGAGTGGGAATATTGGTAGCATCCATGCCCATGCTTGTTGAGTCAGGTAAGTGGATGAACACACCTAAAATGCTGGGTGCTGTGCTTGACACAGTTACCAATCAACATGAGCTATCATTGTCCCCCTGCAGACCAAGTTACGGAACTACTAGGTGACAAGCCCAGAGGTGGCCTGGGGCGGTCGCACAGTTGGTTTCCAGGCTCTGGGGCCTCAAGGACAGCGAGGGTTTGCTTTTTCCCTTGATGAGCTCATGCATGTCTCTTTAGGAGCAAATATGTCACCTGCTGCCACTGGCGGGGAGCCCCCCCCCCCGCCATTCTCCTCCTGGACTCTCCCAGAGCCTGTTCCTGACGTCCTCCTTCACTCCTTTCCCCATGAAGATGTCCTTGACATTCACTTTTCCTGATTTCACCTGATTACCCAGAGACGGGGTCTGGTCACCAGGCCAGGGCCTTGGGCTGCTGCGGGCCCTGAGCTCTCCCCACAGATAACATTTGTCCCCTCCCTTACATCGACACGTGAGGGTGGTTGGGAGAAAATGACCATTGATGTCATGGTCCTGGTTTTTAGTTTTCACCCAATTAACTGCAGGCATTCCTGCCTCATCTTGCCATTCCTTCTGGAAGATTCTCTGGGGATGATGAGGTATCTTCTTCTGAGCATCCCAAGCCAGCTGGTGGCCAGACCTCCTGCTACTCTGCCTGGACCGAATTTAACTTTGGGGGCTTTGCCCTCCAAGGATGCTGGGGTCCAGAGCAGAGGCCCAGGTGACGTTGTGGCTGGTGAGGTAGTTTGTGAAGATTGGGCTCCGGGGGGTGTTTGAAACAGCCACTGCTGGTGATGTGCTCAGGATGCAAAGCTTCTGTATTCTCGTGTGCTTGCAGAAACGGCCTCCCTCAGTCATGGAGGTTTGAAGCGTTTCAGGACTTTAAGGAAGATCCATCCCAGTCAGTCCAGGACCGCTCGAGAAGGCTTCGGTTGCTGCTCACATTTCTCTGGTATCATTGAAGCCCAGCCTGAGTGGCAGCTTTCCAGAACGTCTCTGCTCTTTCATTCTCCTGCCGCAGGGCCGACCACAGCCCCCCTCCACAGAACAGCCCTGCTCTGGCATCAGGGAGGGGAAGGGGATGGAGAGTTCATTGATCAAACCTCTACAGAGTCTGTGCTGGAAACCGTCACCCCAGAGGGGCCGCTGAGAGTCGAGTCTGGAGCCAGATCGCTTAGGTTGGAGTGCCAGCTCTGTTCTGGCTAGCTGTGCTCCCTTGAGCAAGTCACTTAACCTCTCTGTGTTAACTTGAAGGCATTGTTGTGGGAAGTAAAGTATATATGTAAAGTGTCCAGAGCTGAGCCTGGTGTATTGTGGGGGCATGTAGGTATTAACTGCTGTGTGTTCTCTTCTGGGCCTTCTCCAAACCGGATAAGGTGGATCCTACTAGGACCCCATTTTATTATATGAAGAGAGTAGGCTCTAAGAAGGGCGTGACTTGCCCGAAGCCATACGGCTGAGGAAGGGGTGGGGGGTGCAGTATGTGCCTGGCCTGCTTCATGCCCAGCCTGAGCCTCTGTGCAGTCCATACCTACAGAGGGGCTCTGCCCACCAAGCACGGAGGGAAGGAGGAGGAGAAGGCTGTTCTGAACCCCACCCCCCAGATCCCCAAAGTCCTTGTCTGAGGCAGTCTAGTGGCACTCCCCAAACTCATGCTGACAGTCCCCTCCCTTGATCTCGTGCCAGGCCAGCTGGGAAGGGGACAGCCCCCCTCCTTGCCACCCAGACTGTCAGATCCACTCCGGCTCAGACGAAGGATCAGCTGGCACAGGGCTTCCCCATCCATCACTTGGGGAAGCGTCTGCTCTGCCTCTCCGACAGGCTGCCCGCCATCTCCAGGCTCAGGGACCAGGACGACTTGTACCTGAGGGTGGATGGCAGGGCCCAGGGGAGGGGGATGGCTGGGGAGTGGCCAGCCCAGGGACCCTCAGACATGCTTTCCGCCTTGACATTGGGGTCATCTCTGATGATCCAGTCTGGCTGTCCCAGCTCTGAGATCCATTAATGAACCCCTTAGAAAGGGATGGAAGAGAACAGAATAGATGTAAGGAAGGAGCTTCTAAATGCCTCTGTATTAGGGGGAGGCACATAAATCAGGTGCACTGAGCTGAACTCCCTTCATGGAACTGACTTCCAGGGTCTTAGAGCTGGGAGTGCAAGTTAGGGGTTTCTTGGTACCATTGCTTCATTTTCCAGATGGGGAAACTGAGGTTTGGGTTACTTCCTTGAGGTTGCTTGCCCACAGCCTTACAGTGAACCTTACTAGACTAAGCCGGACCAAGAGCTTTCCATCCCTAGCCAGAGTTAGGGGTCTGGGGAGCCAGCCCCCCCAACCTCACTTCGATCCCCGCCATGCTGACCACACTGGCTGCCATTTATTGAGCACATACTATATGCCAGTCACTCTTCCAAATGTTTTACAAGTACTGACTTATTCTATCTCACCTCCGAGGGAGCAGTTAATAACATTATCCTCATTTTACACACGGGGAATGAAGTCACAGAGAATAATTTTGCCCAAAGTCATTCTGCCAGAAAATGGCAGTCAGGCTTTGAATCCAGGTCATGGGGCTCCAGAGTCCAGTGTCTTGAAAATACAAGAAAAAATAGAGCTTTAAGGGACCTAGAGCCCCTTGTCCTCAAGTAGTCTTATGGTCTATCAGTTTTGTGTGCCACTGAATCCCATTCATAAAAATCCGCTTTACTGTGTCTTTACTGGAGGGCCCCAGGGCCAGCGGCAGACTGGACTTGAAGTGGTTTGTGAAATAGGATATAGGTAAATGGTTTTAGTCTGTGGGAAAATCCTACAGCTGACAGGGAGCAATCAGAGCGAGGCGGCACGGAGAGGACTCTGGTCTGGTGCCTGGCCTGTGACAGGGGATGGGACAAGTGGATTCTAACGCCCCAGCTGGCCCTTCCTGGCCCCAGCGTGTCTCCCTGGTGTCTCCCAGCCCTTCCCTGGGCCTCCGAGGCTCTATCTGCATAGGTGAAAGTCAGTCTAAGAAATGCTCCCTCTAAAGACCTTTCCAGCTCTGACATTTGAGGAGCTGATGAGTGGCACCTGGTAATCGTCTGTTTTCCCACAGGTTTCCATCAGAAGGGTCCCCTAACACTTCCCTGCTTCCTCTGCAGGCATCCGCTCTCAAGTGAAGTTTCCCCACCCACCCCGGAGCTGGGCAACTCTTGTTGTTGGGAGAATCTTCCTCAAGTATAACTGAAGAACCCCTTCCCTCCTTCTATGTTCCTTCTCCAAGGAGCCTTTGTGTCTTTTTCTTAGCACCAGATTAACTCAGAACATGATCCCAGGTGCAAATTTGCCAACGCGGTTTGGGGCACATCCAGGCGTCTCAGAGCTGCCACTGATGACTTGATTACACTGTTTGCCGAGCAAACGAACCATGAAGGGTAGAGAATGTGCTGCCTCTGACCTCCCAACCTGAGCCTGCAGGTGGGAAAAAGACTCCTCCTTCCATCAAGTCAAGCAGAGCTTGTGTGTGGGCAGGACGGGAGGTTCAACAAAGCCCGTATGCTATTGGGCGAACCCCTCAGCTCAATTCACCTGGTGACCTGGGTGAGATGGTCCACTCCCGCAGAAGGCTGGGGACTCAAGGCCACCTGATGTTCCTCCGTAGTCCGACATCTGAATGCAGGATGACATGCACCCTCCCCACCCCCGGCCAATCTATTTGCATGCTCACCCAATCCACTCACCGTGCTTTTATTCATTCTCTCAATAATTTGGCATTTCCTGAGCCGCTGCAGAGTGCCATACCCTAGGATGGTGCCTGGCCCCCCAGGATCTTGTGGATTGGAAAAAAAAGGGCACGGACCCTGGATTCAGATGGACCTGGGTTCCAGCCTTGGCTCTTGCACTTGCTGGATATAAGATCTGGGGGGAGCTGCTTTGCTCTTCCAATCCTCAAGTCCTTACCTATAAAGCAGGCATAATAATATGGACCTTCTATAGTGAGAACTTTATCTATTTGGCACCCAGCATGGTATGAAGTAAATGTAAGTCCCCTTTTTACAACTCTCCACCACTGTCTTAACTCTCATGTCATGACTTTTGCAAGTCTGTCTGCCACTCACTGCACCAGGCTAGAGACTCAGCATGCTCTCTTCTCCTACACCCCACCCCCCGCCCCAAAACAAGACATGAGTTTCCTTCTCAGACCAAGAGCTGTCGGAGACAGACTTGTTCCGGACCCTCTAGCTGACAGCACCAGGAATTCCAAATGAGCTAAACCACAGTAATAAATGGGGAGGGCGCTGACCATGGCGCTGACCATGGTGCTGACTCGCTTTCACCGTTCTTCTGAAGAGGAAGGCAGCGGTAGTCCACAGAGGTCTTCACACCCTTGTGGATCCTCCCATCACAAAAGTGTCTCCAGGTGTAAAAACACCTGTATGAACAGGCCTAGTGGGAATACTCTAGGGCGGTGAATGGCTCAGGGTGACCAGTCAAACTAAGGGTGCCAACTCCTGCCCAAATTCCCCTGATGATGGAGGGGGGTGGGTGATGAGGTGAGTGGGAAGTTTTAGAATGCACAAAAAAAGACAACAGTAAGACAATCTATGTGTCCCCTGCGATCTTCCAACCTACTCCATACACCGCAGCCAGATTCATCTTCTGGAAGCCTTGCTATTATCTGAGGAAAAAAAAATCACAGAACACTAAGAACTAGAAGAATCTGAATCCAGGCTAGCCTTCCTCAATTGCTTAGCAATAGAATGCTGTGGAAGTGACAGTCTGAGACTTTCAATGCCAGGTCATAAAGAGCTTTGCAAAGACTACCCGGAAGTTTAGAGTGTTTGCCTAGGGGGAGCCAGCTACCATGCAAAACCTCTCCCTACTCTGAGATCACTGAGCAATGAAGGTCAGTTTGGCACCCGAGGAGAGAGTTGCCTGGCCAGCCTCTGGCTGATCCACCATCCCAGGTGAGGTGCCAGACTTGTGAGTGAAGAGCATCATGGACACACAGCAGACATGACAGACCCAGTGAAGCCCTGTCAACCCACAGACCTTGGAGAGATAACAACAAAAGTGTATTTTAATCCATTAGGTTGTGGGGATTGTTACAGAATAACAGGTGGTGGAAACAGACCCCCTGCAGTATGCACCCACAGACCCCTAACATCCCCCCATTACACATGCATAGACTGTTCTAGTGACTACTTGTATGGCTGAGAGGTGCGCTCTTCAACCAAGACTCCACATCCTTTGCATATGGCGGTACAGTTGTTAGGAAGCAGTCCCCTGGCCATACTGTATTTCCAAGCTCCCTTTGCAACTCGGTAGGTTAGGTGACTGAGTTGTTTTAAATGTTTATTTATTTTTGAGAGGGGGGAGGGGCAGAGAGAGAGAGAGAGAGAGAGAGAGAGAGAGAGAGAGTGGGAGACACAGAACCTGAAGCAGGCTCCAGACTCTGAGCTGTCAGTACAGAGCCTGACACGGGGCTCAAACTCATGAACTGCAAGATCATGACCTGAGCTGAAGTCAGACATTCAACCAGCTAAGCCACCCAGGTGCCCCAACAGTGACTGAGTTTTGACCAGCAGATTAGGGGTGAAAGTGATGAACACCATAACATCATATCAAAAGATATGGAAGGGCTAAAAAAAAAATGTCCTGGGTGGTCTTCCCTACTTCCTGCCTCCCTCTGTCTGTCAGTTGGGAGTGAATTTAAGAGCCATAAATTGAACATGAAGATGCTTGCATCTGCCTGGGTCCCCCAGGAGAGCTCTACCCACAGACTGATCAGTATGCAGCAGAGAAATAAACTTTCAGTTTAAGCCACTGAGATGTGAGGGGAGTGGTGTTTCTATGACATATTACCTAACACTACATTCTTTTAAGTTGTCTGTTCCCACTGGCTAGACTGTAAACACCACGAGGGCAGATCCAACATCTGACTTGCTCACCCTTGTACCCCCAGCCCTAACCCGGTGCCTAGCACATGGGGGACATTTGATAAATACACAGCGAGTGAATGAGTGCGTGGGCTCTTCATTTATTCTTCTGCAGGGTTATCTGAATCACACTTGACCCTCAGGCTAAACTTAGATGGTGTGGTTATCATGCTCATGCGGGTGGTAGGCACAGACTGAACGTTTGTGTCCCCCCAAATGTCTATGTTGAAACCCTATCCCCCAACATGCTGCTATTAGAAGGTGGAGGCTGTGGGAGGTAATTAGGATTAGAGGAGGTCATGAGAGTGGAGTCCCCATGAGTGGGATTGGTGCTCCTCTAAGAGCCAGGAGAAAGCTTGCTCCCTCTTTCCCGTCGGCCATGTGAGGCTACAATGAGAAGCCACCGGTCTGCAACCCAGAAGAGGGTCCTCACTGGAACCCAACCATACTGGCACCAAGGTCACGGACTTCCAGTCTCCAGAACCGTCAGGAATAAATTTCTGTTGCTGGCCAGCCAACCAGCCTACAGCACTTTGTTATAACCGCTAGTTGGACGAAGACAGTAGTGAACCTGACATGCAAAAAATTCCTTCCTCCCAGAGCCTCCCTGGAGAGGCGAGAGCTGGGGCGTCCAGCTTCCAATTCCCCCCTTTGCTTTGGCCTGATTTTAATGACTGATGTTTTTATAGGTCTTTTTTTTTTTTAAGGTAGAGGAGGGTTAGGCGGGTGGCAGCTTCATTCTCGTCAGAAGCTAAAAGGCTCGTTGATTTTTCTGATATCCTTTGAATGTGCCCCTTCTCCACAGACAGCTCCTCGCAGCTGTTAGGACTTCAAATTCCTCGTGCATTGAGGGGGGCAGAGAAAAGATATGAAAGGCTTTTCAGCTGACACAAAAGAGGGGAAAAAAGTGGAATAAAAACGACAATGTGGTTAATACATAAAACGGTGAAATTTCTGGCACTCACTGTATCATTAATCTGTCTAAAGTGGCTTTGATCTCTTCTGCTTTAATTAACTTGTAATTATAACATGATGATTTTTGCAGCGGGCAGAATCTGGGAGCTGGGCCCTGAAAGCGACTTCAGTCTCCGAGTGGCATCATAAAGCAGGGTTTGCGGTATCTCCCTTTCAGAGAAGCGTTCCTCACATCTGTGCTCGCACACACACGGCCACACACACACACACACACACGCACACCCCAGGTTTCCCCATCCCACGTTGCCATGAGCTAGTAGCTGTGTGTTCGTTCCAGCTTCCCAGACCTTATGCCCGAGTTAGGCTTCCCTGGGCAGGTCTCCTCGGGGTAGAGCTGGTGGGGAAGCAGAGCATATCATTTATCAACATGTCTCATGACCTGTGGGTATCATTAGTCCCATTTTCTGGATGAGGACACTGAGACTCAGAGAGTTTAATTCACCTGCCGAAGGGCAGCCAGTAAGAGGGGCGGTAGATTGGCTTGTCGGCCTCAACTCTTCACCCCATCCTTGCCTCAGTGTGGGGGACTCTTGACTTTGGGTTTGGCCATGAACCTTGTTTTGCAGGTGGGTGAAGGTGACCACATATGCCCAGTCTCACCTTCAGGTCCCAGCAGAACCAGAGGCAGACCTGAGTCATCCCGGTAGCGATCAGCCTAGGTCCACCAGTACCCGGCAGACCTGCAGGTGCCTGAGTGTAGTTAGTAATTCTTTAAGTCCTGGTTGAGGGGCAATAAGTGTGAACCAATACATGGGTGGGATTGGGGTTTTAAATCCAGACCCAAAGGTCCATCTCTCTCTAAGGCCCAGACACTTTCCTCAATTCCTTGTGGCCTCGGAGCTGAGGGCCATCTAGGCTGTCACCCCAGTGATTCTCAGACTGGTGAGAGTGGGGGAGGGGGAGGACACCAGGGTTCTGTCCTGTCACCCCTACATGAACCCTAACTCCCCCGCTCTCACCTGTCTGCTATTGGTCTGCTTTGTAATACTGCATTCAGAAGACATGCCCTGCTGCTTAACTAGTGTTTGGAAACCACTTTGACCCCAATCGCCTCATTTTACAAGTGAGGAAAGAGGCTCAGAGGACAATGGCTTGTCTGTGCCCACAGCTGGTTAGGGGCAGAGCCAAGATGATAGGCCAACCTCTCCAAGCCTCTCAGTCAGAAAATCACATCACAAAATATGTCACGGAGCTTTGCGAAGGACGGACTGGGCGCAGGTACTGACGGGGTGTCAGGAGCCAGAGGGGACTCAGTGAAGGGATGGCCTGGGGTGTGCCGGCCTCCCCCCCCCTCCTGCCCTGGCTGGTGCTTACCTCCCCCGGCCCCTCTAATAGACCTCCCCCGCTCATGGAGGCCAGGCTTCCTGGTGTTAGAGCTCAGGGGCTCCAGCCCCTTGCACATCTCATTATTTCATGCAAGGGGGGGCCTCCTTGACCAACCTGACTGTAAAGATCCCAGGGACGGGACTCCAAATTCCCTCTGTGGCTCCCTAGCATCTGCTTCAGGCCACAAAGCTAGTCCTCGGGTCCCCGGGCCAACTGTTGAATGATACACGGTGGCCTTCCCAGTTTTATTTAGTGAAGGAGTGGGAACACGTGTGTCTTGATGATCATAAGTGGGTCAGGTGTGGATGCGTCCCAGTGAGGACAGGAGGTTGGGTGGGTGGACTGAACTCACCGTGAGCAAGCAGTCAGCACCGGACCTTGCTGAGTGTCCTGTGGGCTTCACCACACTCAGTCTGCCTCAACAGCCCTGTGGGGCAGTAATGCATTCATGCATTCGTTCATCCCACAGATATATTTTTTAATTTATTATTATTATTTTATTTTTGAGGCAGAGAGAGACAGAGCATGAGAGGGGGAGGGACAGAGAGACAGGGAGACACAGGATCTGAAGCAGGCTCCAGGCTCTGAGCTGTCAGCACAGAGCCTGACGTGGGGCTCAAACCCACAAATGTGAGATCATGACCTGAGCTGAAGTCATAGGCTTAACCAACTGAGCCATTCAGGCACCCCCCACAGATATTTCTGAGCACCTTCTCTGGGTTAGGTGCTGCGCTGGGCTCTGGGATATAATGGGGGCTCTGGTTTCATCTGACAAACTGAGGCACCCAGAAAGGAAGAGGCTTGCCCAGGGCCACACCCTTTGATGAATCCAGGATTCAGACCCAGACGTTTCTCACTCGGAGCACCTTCACAGCCCTCACTCGCCTGGGATCTGTTTCCTTCGAGTCTTCCCTGTCTCCCTTCTTTGACATGCCTTCACCACCCACCCACTCAATGTCTGTCCGTCTTAGTCATTCCCTCGCCCGCTCATTCACTAGGGCATGCACTCACCCCTGCAGACGCTTACTGAGCTCCTGGCATGCCCAGACCTGTACCGGGCATTGGGCACAGCACCTACTATCTCAGCCCAAATCAAGGCTGGGAGCCAACCTGAGATTTCCAGGTGTTTTTCCAGGTGCGGTAAGCACCAGCAGAGGTGGGCAGAAGGTGAGAGGGCAGGAGCACAGACAGCCATGTTGGGGACCCTAGAGTGTCAGGAGCAAATTGTGAGCAAATGTCAGTATTTTTGGACCAAAAAAAAAAAAGCGATATGCAAATGAAATGCAAAATGATGCAAATCACGGACATCCAATTTCAGTCCAAAGCTACTGTTGGTAATAAGTCTGCAGCAGGGGGGCAATGGAGGAGAGGGTGCATCAGCAGGGCGTAGCGCTGCCTGTCCCCTGACTCTTAGCCCCACCTTGGAGGCAGCTGTTCAAGTGGGGGCATCATCACCAGAATGGGCAGTGCAGGGTGCAAGAGGGAATGATGGCAGCCCTGCCCGCAGTGCTGTGACGAGGTTTCCCGGCAGGGGTGAGTGTGAAGGAAGATGCGGGTCTGAAGAACACAGCACCCCCTGAGCGTGTGGGGCACCGCTGGGCTTGAGGGCAGGAGCAGAGCCCGTGGTCATGGGACCTGGGGCTCGGGGTGCATGGGTGGGGGGGACAGCAGAGAGAAGACGGGAATGTAACTAGGACCACAGTCTGAGGCATCTGGTCCGGAGAAGAAAATCCAGATGCCCCGCAGGGGCCGGTGTTAATGAGAGAAACCGGCTGTTGTTTGCATTTTAAATACATGGAAATATCCATCGCTTCCACAGAAAACCACACTCTATTTTCCTTGAATCGTGAGGCCCTCAAGGTCTAGCTTTCATTTGCCAACTTTTGAGAGAGACATGTAGAGAGGAATTTCTCTAAAGGAAGGAAGCTGAGAGCATAAGGTAGGTGGGGACTGGTGCTCGGGCGTGGCGTTGGGGAACTAGGAGTGGAGGGGACACTTGTCACAGCTTGGGGACTGCACAGACCCCCGTCCCATGGGGCAGTGGCTTCTCAGCCCCAGACGGTCAGTGCCATACAGGGAGGCAGGGCCCAGGACCTTCTGATTTTTCAAAAGAAGGATTTCTATGTAAGGGCTTCTGATATCAAATGTTGGCTCAAACTCATTTTTTTTTTTTTTTTACCACACGGTGTGAGCAAAAAGAAAAGGGAAAGACAAAGAAAGGAAAAAGAAAGGAAAGAAGAAAAATCTGGAGGCCACAAGCCACCAGGTGAGGCCCCCATGGTGGAGGAGGGATTAGGAGAGGAGAGAAGTCTGGAGGAAGGAAGGATGTTTTCAATGGTAGCTACAATTGTCCCAAGTTAAGGCATGTGGGTGCCGTGGCACACTAGTGAGAACAAGGAGCAGGGGACATGTGGAAGATGCATGTATCAGTTAGCGCTATGCTGTGTAACAAAATGACAAAACCTCAGTGGCAAAGTATTGTTAAACATACATGTTTGAGACGAGGGCATGCTCATCCATCTGGCCAGTTGCAGATCGGCCAGTGGCTCTGATGGTCTAGGCTGGGGTCTCTCTCACATCTGGGGCCTGGCTGGGACACCCGAGCTGACTGGGCTCCGCTCATTCCTCCAGGGGGTGACCCCAGGTGTGTTCTTACAAAGGGTAGAAAAACGAAGGAGAGACTAAAAGTGTGTAAGACTCGGGGGGCATGGGCTCGAAACTGGCATGGAGGTATTTCTGGTAGGTGGCTGTGCTGGAATTAGCAGACCTGGGCACACTCATGAGTGAAGGTCAGTCGCGGATTGGCCGGGTGGCTCTGATGGGTCTTGGCTGGGCTCTCTCTGGCACTTTTTGGTCAAACAAGTCACATGGCCAAGACTGTATACCAGGGGGAGAAAAACACACTCTGCCTTGTGGTGGGCGGAGCTGCGCTGTCACATTGCAAAGGGCATGGATGCAAGGATGGAAGGAATAGGGCCATTTTTGCCATTTATTTACAATAGTGTAGCTTTGGGTAGGTCACCCACTCTGTCTGGAGCTGGTTTGTAAAAGGAGGAGGTGGCACAGAATGATCCTTCCAGCTCAGCTAACCTGAGGACCTTCCTCATGTCAGCCTTCCAGAGCCCAGCTGGATTCTAGCAGGTAACAGCGAGAAGGATCTTCCCTCTCTCCCTCCTCTGCTGTGCCCAGGAGGCACCTGCCCAGGACTCCAGGCACCTTTCCTCAGGGATCAATAGCTCTTTGTCTTCCCTAATGGGCTCCCTGAGGGTCACCGGTTGTGGAAGAGCCATGGGGAGAAATGCATTAACCCCCCTTTGTGCTCCCAAGAGGCATTCGTCCTTAATGGAGAGAGGGACATGACTGATTCGGTCTCTCTATTGTTTGAGAATTAATGAGGCCTTTATAGATGGCACCTTACTGGGGAGGGTGACACAAAAGATAGATTTTTCTCACAGGCCCTGTTTTCATGGCCCCTGAAAGAAAGAACCTAAAGGGAATTCAACCCATCCATCCATCCATCCATCCATCCATCCATCCATTCATCCATCCACCCATCCATCATCTGTCCCTGCATCCATGCATCCATTCATACATCCATCCACCCACCCATCATCCACCCATCCATCATCCATCCATCCACCCACCCATCCATCCATCCATCCATCCATCCATTTGCCCACCCATCCATCCATGCATCCATGCATCCATCCATCCATCCATCTATCTGTCCATCTATCCACCCGTCTTAAGACCTTCTATGTGCCAGGACAGGGACAACCAGCACAGAGATGAATAAACCACAGCTCCAGCCCCGCCCCCCCCAGTGGGGATAGTGCACAAGTAAGCATGGAGGAAGGGGCCTGGCAGAGGTAAATTTCTCCCCAGGGCCTAGGAAGACTCTGTATCTGGGCTGAACATTGAGGGAAAAGATGTGGCTGGCTCTCTGCGGGCCCAAAGAACTGCCTTCCAACATTTACAGGATGAAGGGTCATCCAGGCCAGAGTACGAAGATCTGAGCCCTGCTTTTCTTGGCCTTACATCTAAGATCCTGACTGGTGGGAGTCTTCATGGGAGAACACCGTGGTGAGGGGATGCGTGCCCATGGAACCCATGGGGCTCAGGTCCAGACCTGCTGTCCTGTGGCCCGAACCCCGGGGAATGGCCACTCCATCCTGCCCCTATTGCATGTGATGAGATGTGTGTGAACAAGGGTCCCAAGCTCTCTTGTTTTGTGGCCGTCTGTGGGAAGGGTTGCTGAGCAGCCAGCGGGGTGAGCTCATCCCTGCCAGCACTCCGCGGGGCGTTCTCTTGAGAGTAACGGGTCCAGTTAGAAAGATCCAGGTAAGTGGCTATGCAGCTGTGGTTCTGTGTCTGGGCTCCCTCCGCCACCACCCAACTCCCCCCTGCCAGGGTGAGCGGCGGCCGGGAAGGACCAGACAAGGCAGAGACCCTCTCCTTCAGCCAGACAGAGCCCAGATAAGCATTTAACCTTCTCTTGCAGCCACAGAAGGATTCCTAAGTGCTCAAAATTGGGCATATAATTTCAGGGAGACCCCTAAAGTCCCAGGATAAGAACTCCAACTTTAGGACGTTTCGATTAGCTACCTAATTAGATCTCCCGCTCAGACCAAGAAAACTTAAAGCTGGAATCCAGCCCCGGCCAAGATAAGAAGGGAAAAGGTTTTGAGACAGTGCCTCCGTGACAGCCTCGCGGCCGGCCCCTGAGAGACGCAGCCGCCCAGGCAGATGAAGGAACTGGGCCGTCTCTCTCTGTAGCCGGAACCAGGAGGTGCCTGGCAAAATGGAAATTTCACATCCAACAAGAGCCTCTTCGCCACGGAAAATCACAGTATCGATTCATCACCTACTGCCTCTCTAGCTCCAAAGATGGATCGTGTGGGTATGTAAAATAAGTGTAACAAATAAAGAAAATACATTTAAAATGTACAAGAATTGGCCAATTTTGTAATATTTCACCTCAATTTTATATGCTGTCAAATATACTTGAAATACATGTGTGCTAAGCATGACAAATATAGAGAAACTAAAGCTCTATTATTTTGCTGTAATGGGCCAGGGGAATAGCTTTGAAATAATATTCGTCTGTCTTCAATAAAGGCTTTTCTCTGAAGCTGTCTTAATGCTGTGAACAAAACCTAGAGCTCTCTCTCAAGGGCTTCTTCCTTTGAATTAGTGCCCCTTTCCGTGGCCTTCTTCCATGATTAGTTTGGCAGCCACCTGGTGGGCGGATGGGGACCAGCCCATGATGAAGAGGGGCGCGGGCAGCGTGACCCGCTGGCTCAGGCTGATAAGCGTGGCGAGGAGGGGTGGGCGGGCCACAGTGCCCATGTGGCAGCCACACCAGGTCCACTGTCCACCTCCCGCAGCGGTACCTTGTCTGTCGGGATCTCTCCTTGGGGAGCAGTCCTCAGGAAAACTGGAGGCACACTCGGCTTGAAAGGTTGGCATGGCAAGGCAGAAGTAGGCTGGGCAGGAGTCGAAAGGCACCAGGGATCCGTCTCTGCAATTAAATGGGTTCAGAGCTGCACTCTGCCTTTCACTGACTGTGAGCTTTGGGAAGGTCACATAACCTCTCTGAGGCTCGCTTTCTTGGCTATAAAAAAGGGAGTCATATTTTCAGTCTTATAGGATTGTTGTCATCCCACTGCACGTAGACAGTACTCCCTAAAGTTGTGCAGTGTGCTACCTGTGCAGCTGTATGTGGCTGCTCGACATCATGGAAAGACCATCGCGCATAGTAGGTATGTAATAGGTAATAACTATCATCATCACTGTGATTCTTAGTCCTAAGTACAATGACTTCTAGAATGTCGGATTTGGAAGGGGCCCAGAGAGGGGCTGTTTTACAAAGAGATTAAAAAAGTGATGGCCATGAGAAAGAATGAAATCTGGCCATTTGTAGCAAAGTGAATGGACCTCGAGGGTGTCATGCTCAGCGAAATAAGTCAGGCAGAGAAGGACAGATACCATATGTTTGCACTCATAGGTCTAACAGGAGAAACCTAACAGAGGGCCATGGGGAGGGGAAGGGGGAAAGAGAGCTGGGGAGAGGGAGGGACACAAATCATGAGAGACTCTTGAATACTGAAAACGAACCGAGGGCTGAAGGGGGAGGGGGGGTGATGGCCCAGTGGGGGGCACTTGTGCGAAGAAGCACTGGGTATATTATGAAAACCAATTTGAAAATAAACTATTAAAAAAATAAAAAAATAAAACATCCCTATTAATGAAAAAAAGTGAGGCGAATCAAGAGAGACTCTTGAATACTGAAAACAAACTGAGGGCTGAAGAGAGAGGGGGGAAGGAGAGGGGGGTGATGGTCGTGGAGGGGGGCACTTGTGGGGAAGAGCACTGGGTGTTCTATGGAAGCCAACTTGGTAGTAAACTATTGAATTAATAAAAGAAATAAAAATAAAAACATAAAAAAGAGGACTCTGGAATCAGACCTAGATTCACATCCTTGCTCTGGCACTTCCTAGCTCAGGTATGCTGGGAAAGTTGTTTCTAGCTCAGCCTCCGTTTCCTCTTCCATAAAATGGGGATAATAATGGCGCCGGTTGTTTTGAGGATTAAGTCTGATAGTTCAAGCCTGAGCCTCCATACTGGTCAGTGTCTGGCAAATGACAGATGTTCACAAGGTCACTTTTCACAGGCAACTGGATAGACAGAATGGGAGGAGGGCCACCCTGAGGCCAGAGTCTTCGAAGCAGCACCCCAGAGGTCCCCACAGTGATATGGACCAATTGCTGGATGGAAACGCCATTTAAGTATGTTGGAAATGTGCGCATCTAAAACAACAACATGCATTTCACAAGAGAGATGTACAAACAGAAGGATACACACAGAACACACCAGAAGGGGTGCCTGTGGGAGGGAACAGAGGGATTGGGGATTGAGGACAAAGGGGAAGATGTCACTAGATAAGACCAAGATGACTAAGCCACAAATCCTCCTCATTACGTCTCTGGACAGTGCTCTTTCTGCAGGAGTGAAGGAGCCCCGTCCAGCGTCAGGGCTGGGAGGGAGCTCGGGGCAGAGTGGGCGGCCTGGCCTGTGAAGCACGTGACCACGGCAGGGTGTCATGGCCAACGGGAGGGGTCTGGAAAGTTCTACGTTAAGTGGGCGCCACCACGCACAAAGGGAGTGGCGGCTGCGAACTCCTGACTATGGAGGGGATCAGGGAAGCCCCAAGCGGGGACAGCAGCAGCAGCAGGAGGGACCGCTGGGAGGCGACAGTCTGGGAGGAGAGGGCTCCGAGTCGAGCCGGAAGCAGTCACAAGCGTGCCCAGAAAACCTGGGACAGCCTCAGACTTGCCACCCAAGGTCGGCCGAGGACTTGAGCCCATTACATCACAGACCAGGGGGCTTGTCTTACACTGGGTCGTAGGAATTGGCTAGCTTGTCCCCAGCGGGAGTTCTGGCATTTTGAGGGCTTGCCCTCTATGGGACAAGGGAAGCAGAACTGAAAAATTCAGGACCGGGGGTGGGGGGCAGACATAGAGACACTGATGGATTCTGGTTGCAAAGAAACAAGTGAATGTACGTTACATGCAACACTGTCGCCTAACTTGGTAGACTTTTTCAAATTTTCAACAAGTCTCGCTGGGGCCATGTCGCTCAAAACCATTGCTATCACCTGGTCACCTTTCTCTCCACCTGTTCCTCCTTCTTCTGCCTCCGCTCTTCGTTCTCTCCTCACCCCTGCCCCCCATCTTACTCCTCCGGCGCTTCTCTCTCTACCTTCCTCCCCACCTCAGGACAGAGACGCCACTCTGTGGACCAGCCCTGACCTCAGTCCCCACAGACGCTCCCCAAGGAGGAAAACATTCAAACTGCTCAAAGGATTCACCTGCCTTGGCTGTCTACCCAGCCTCGTGCCTTCCTAGGGGACACAGGGCCCTTGGAACCCCCATGAGACAGGCAGGGTTCCTGCACCCCAGGAGGGAAGGCTCCGGCCCTGGAGGTGTGGGTACACGCGTGCATTCTTGCAGAGTTGTGAATGCACACAGAAACACACCCGCACGGACACACAGACACACAGATGCTTCCTTAGCACCATGAACACAAAACCACAGACCCAGACATGATGTGCCCCCAGACACAGGTGCACACCCGGACCCACAGGCATGCGCAGGCCCGCGCGGAGAGATGCCCGCATCTACACATCTGCACATGAGACACAAATGGAAAGAAGTAGATGCCTGCGTTCAGCCAGGCGCACTCACAGGCGAGCCAGGGGGTGGGAGAGGAAGGCCCAGCTGCGGACACGCCACCTCACGCTCAGCTATACAAACTCACACGCACACACTCAGAGAGCACCACACAGGTGCGCAGCCAGCAGCCCTCCCCTCCCCCACCCCCGATCCCCCCCTGCGGGCATGTGGGGGACGTGTCAGCAGTGAGCCGGGGCTGCAAGGGGCCACAGCAGAGACACACATGGGACCCCTGCGGAGGCTGCCCGGGACCGCGTGAGCTCTGTCACCTCCCCCGCCCCGGGGTTGGGTCTGCAGCAAGTCAGAGCATCAAAGTGACAGCCACAGGCATTCCAGCTCCTTCCCCAGGAGGATCCCACTGGGAGGGTGCGTCCGTGTGAGAGGCGTGGATGAAGGAAACACCACTACCCACCCCTTCCCTCTCCGCACGTGCCAGCCCGGCTTCCCATGGGGAGCGGGTCAGAGGCTGCGAGGTCCAGGCTTCAGAGAAACACCCGCAGGCTTCCAGGGGGCCGGGCAGACTGCTTTCTCTAAGCGTAAGCATCTGGGTGCTTTCCTGTCTCTGCGAGGCTTTGGGGCGGGAGAAGCCCAGGAGCCAGCACAGAGGGGGGACCAAGGTCGGCGCCCCAGCCAGGCGCTCTGCACACACGACCTCATTGCGCCGCAGCCCCTTTCTCCCCGCTGGACCAGGGTGTCAGCTTCCTGTTTCCCTGCTCGCCTCTTTGCAAGAAGACATTCCCTGCACATCGGTCAGAACGATTCTGTGAACACATCAGCCTGGTCATGACACTTGTCCGCACAGAACCTTCCAACAGCTTCTGCTCCAACAGCTGTAAGGCTAAAGCCCACACGGCATCTAGAGGCCCTTTATTGTCTGGCCCCTCGCTGCCCCCCCATCCATCCTCCCCGCTGGCGTGCCCCCCCTCGCTCTCTCCGCTCCAGCCACATCGGCTCCCTCGCTGTTGCTCACACACAGCGGGACTGTTCCTGCCTCAGAGCCGTGCTGTTCCTCCCCCACCGTGCCTGCCAGTGCTTCTGGTGCCGTAAGTGGCGTGACTCCCTTAAATGTCACCTCCGTGGAGCCTTCGTTGGACATCTGACCTGTGACCGCATTCTACCAAGCTTCCTAGCGCCTCTCCCTGCCTCACTTTCCTCCATGACACTTATCACTGTCTAGGCAACTATCACTTTACTTATTTTTCTGGTCTATTCTGTCTCCCCACTATCACATGAGCTCGTGAGAGCAGGGTCTGACTTGTTCTTCTTACTGCCTAGGGGGGTAGTGTGTGCTCAAAATAGACTCACTGAACGAACGGACTGTCCTGTGAGTAGGTGTTTTCACTCCCATTTTACAGATGAGGAAACGGAGGACCCCAATGCCGCAGCAATCTGTCCAGACTCACAAGGCTGGCAAGCGGAAGGTGGAGTTCGAACCCAGACTGATCTGGCTCACAAGCCAGGGACGGTACGTACTGTTCCTGGCTGGCAGAGGTAAGCCTGTGCCTGGTCAACTCCACACCCACGGTTGTCAAACTTGGCTGCACATCAAGGTCAATGCTGAGCCCTAGGCTTGGCCACTGGTGCTTTGCAGAACACGCTTTGAGAAACACAGCTGTATGCTATTTCCCAAGACACCAAAGACCCAGGATGTCTCTTGGCTAAACCCTCTCATGATGTTCCAGAAACTATTATTTTCTTCACTTCCTTTTCAAAACCTGTCTGCCTAGGTGGTGGTAGTGACAGGCTCCTCCATCCCCCATTTTTAGAGCATGGCCTTCTAGAGCCTGGGCGAAGGGAACATAACCTCTACCAATCTCTTATTATACTTGGACGCTGTGTTAGGAACGTGGCTTGTGCTGGCGAGGCAGACACATGCTGTAGCTCTACACATGGGCTCTGTACGCAGTCAGCTGGTCGGAGGTCTGGTTGTATCCCTTTTGCCTTCTGTTTAATCTTGGAAGACTCATTTACCTTCTCTGAGCTTCCATTCTCTTATCTGTGGAGTGTCGACTTTGTTGCAGATGATTGTCTCCAATATTTATTCCTTGATTTGAGCTGGGCACGTGGTCAGCAGTAAAGACTACATTTCCCATACTCCTGTGTTGCTAAGTGTGGTCATGTGATTATGGCCTGACCAATAAGACTTAAGAGGAAGTTATGAGAACAGTTTCCAGGTCATGCCCTTAAGAGAACAGGAAATACCCTGCACTTCCCTTCTGGCCCCTGCCTGTTGGTCTTAACTGCTAGTGACTTTGGCTCCAGCGTGGGGCTGTGTGGCAAACTGAAGAGCTGAAGCTTTGGCCTGTGGTCAGGGAGCAGGTGGTGAAGATGGCGGTGCCCTGGGATGGGAAGATGGCGGCCGCTCTTATCATCGCACAGCATAAATCCGACCTTGCCTGCGATCTGTTGAAGGCAGATCACCGCCGACCAGCGGTGTTTATGACTCTAGCGGGTCTGTTCAAGCCTTCAGAGGGGACCATGCATGGCTGAGAGGGATGATCGCAGCCTCTTTATAAACAATTTGGAAGAAGTCTTAGTGGGTAGGAGAGGAGAAGATGGAAGCCCTAACCTTGTCTGGAGTGACTCACGCCATCAAGGATGGAACATGACAGTGGAGTTAGATCAAAGTGTCACCTTGGTGTCCGAGCCTGCTGCCCCACTGCCCCCGGGAGGCCTCCTCTTGGGGGGGGGGGGGAAGTGTGCAGACAAGACAAGGATCTGGGATGTTAAAGACAAGAGTTCTCAAAAAACTTTTAAAAATGTTTTTTTTTTATTTATATTTGAGAGACAGAGAGAGACAGCACGAGCAGGGAAGGGGCAGAGAGAGAGGGAGACACAGAATCCAAAGCAGGCTCCAGGCTCTGAGCTGTCAGCACAGAGCCAGACACGGGGCTCGAACCCACGAACTTCGAGATCATGACCTGAGCCGAAGTTGGAAGCCAGACGCTTAACCGACGGAGCCACCCAGGCGCCCCGAAGACAAGAGTTCTCAAACAGAAAAGCGACACCTGGAAGAAATCTTGGTTATGGTTCTTGCATGTGGAACAGACAAAGCAAACAGAAGGAAAGCTTACCCAACCCATTATGCAGCTACATATCTCTGGGGTGAATTGATCGCCCTAGGCAAGACCCTGCTTCGGGCACAGGGCTTCCCATGTACCCAGGCACCTCTGGCCAAGCCCGGCTGTTCTTGGTACTTGTGGAGAAATGGAAAACAAGAGAGGGGCAGTGCCCGGCCAAAGACCACACAGCTGCACAGTGGGCAGATCCGGGAGCAATCACTCACAGCAGGGGATTCACCACAGGGTTTCTACTTGGCGTCAGCTCCTTTGTGCATCACTTCCACCACCAAATGTAGTGAAAAATGAAGTTTGTGAAAAGAGGGCAAGAAAGTGAGGGATCATGAATCAAGCGGGTGGCATCAGCCCCTCTCCTGACTCCCACTTAATCTGCCTCCTTCCAGGGGGATGGGCGATGTTCTGACGAGTCAGCGCAATGAGAACCCAGGTGTGAGCGCCACGTTGCCTGAGTCTGAATCCTGGTCATGCCATTTCCTACCCGTGGGACCTGGAGCAGGTAATTTACCTGGAGGACCTCCATGTCCCCATCTGTAGCACCAGTGCCTGCCTTATGGAGTTACTGTCAGGTTTAGATGAGGAAAAATGCTTACCGTGGTACCTGGCACATAGCGAGCGCTCAGTCAGTGGTAGTTACCGCTTTGAGCTGATTAATGTGAATTACTAGTATCTCAGTGGCTTTGGGCAGTTGTTGATTTCTCACTCATATTACAGTCCGAGGCCACCTGGGTAGGTAGCCCATCTCCAACTTCTAGGTACACTGTCCAAGGTCTCCAAGGAGGGAAAGAGAGAGATGGAGGACGTTCCCACAGGCCAGGAGGCCACAGACATCTCCCTGCCCAATCTTATTGGCCAGAAATTGTCAGCGGCACAGCACTGTGGGGTGGGGGCCGCTGGGCAATGTGATTCACCACGTGCCCAAGGAAGGAAACAGCATCTCGGCCATATCTGGGCTGCAGTACTGGCTTGTCCCTTGTACGTGTGTGACTCTCTACATGTTTTCAACCTTTCTGAGCCTCTGCTTTCTCATGGCAATGGGTCCGCCCATCCAACCATCCATCCATCCATCCATCCATTTTTATTATTATGAAGTTCACAGAAAGGAAAGGGAAGTTCAAAGTGCTTGGTGTGTGGAGGCTGTTCAGAGGACATTCTTTTCCTTTATTTCTTTGCTGTCCAGGCCTCCTGTTTCCCCCACCTCCATCTTCCCTCCCCCCCCCCATCCTGTCACCCTTGCTCCTTCCTTTTCCTGCAACAAGCAAACGAAAGCTGGCAGGCCCCTGGTCCACAGTCATTGAACCTACTCATTTTCAACCAAAGGGACAAAGTTCTCGAGGAAACGCCTGATGAGCGGAGGTGGTGGCATGGAGTGGGTGACTAGAGCCATGTCCCCTGGTCCCCAACATAAATCTCTGAGAAAACCATTAGCAGGTCCTGCAGCCCAGAGACAAATTACGAGGCAGAGGATCAATGTTATTTTTTCCACAAGCTGAATTCATAACAGTTTATGGCAAAATCGATGCAAATCTTCATGAATAAAGTGAAGGCAGGTGCATGTTGGAGAATAATGAGGGGGTTAGAGGGGCAGGAACCTCAGCCAATCGGCTTTGGGGGTGGGATCCCAGGAGGAGGTCACCTGCCCGCTGGCCTGGGGTGTGTCCTGTGTGGTGGTGGGGGGCGTCCCAGACCGGTCGCAGCCCACCTGCACACCCCTCTTGGGGGAGGGAGCCCCACGGTGGGGAGGGAAGGGTAAGAAGAGCCGGTACTTTCATGGGAACTTTCTCTGGGCTTCATGCTTCATGTTCTTGCCAGACCCTCAAGACCAGGCCATTGTGACACCCATTTCACAGCTCAGGAAGCAGGCTCTGAGAGGTGAAGCTACTTGGCCTCACAGGGCTAACAACTAGCAAAGTCTGGATTCTAACCCAGCCCCTCCCTAGTCCAGAGACCCTGTATTACTTTTTCAAATAAGCAGGGCCTCTCAGCCCCATGCTTTCCTGCCTCTCGCCTCTGCACAGGCAGTGTCCTTGGTCTGAAGTGCCCGGCTTCTCTTTTCTCTACCCAAGAAGGAGACGCTCCTCACTGACCCTCACCGTCTGGCTACCATTCTGCTGGGAAGGCTGGTGGCGTCCGTGAGTCTTCAGCTGGCATCGTCATGGCCTCCCAGGGGATTTGAGTATGTGTCGTGTGGACCCTGGGATACTACCTAGAGGTGTTTGTCCTCCTGACTCCTTACCTAGGCTGTGAGCTCATCCAGAATTGGACCATATCTTATCTTACCATCTCTCTTTCAGTCTTTTTATCTGGACGACATTCATCCTTCCATTCATCCAACCATTCACTCGGCCATCGATTTGTGCCTCCATCTATCCATCCATCCGTCCATCCATCCACTTGTCTGTCCATCCATCCATACATCCATCCATCCATCCATCCTCCAGCCTTCCATCTGTCCTTCCTTCCCTGTTTTAGTGTTTCACGGGTGTGTACTTTCAGTTTTGCAAGATGAAAGAAGTTCTGCGAATGGACGGCGATGGTTGTGGCACAACGGTGTGAATGTACTCAATGCCACTGACCTGCCCTCCTAAAAATGGCTACAACAGTAAATTCCGTGTTTGTGTATTTTGCCACAGTTGAAAATAAAGTAATTAATTTAGAAAATGGTCAGATTTCCTGGGCAGGCTGCAGTATCCCTTGTGCAGAACACCACTCCCCACCTGTTTCAATCCAAACTCTTGGTCAGGCTCTACCTTACATCCTGCCTCCCCACCCCCCACCCTCCATGCATCACCAGCAGGTGCCTCCCCTCCTCCCCACCCCCCACCCTCCATGCATCACCAGCAGGTGCCTCCCCTCCTCCCCACCCCATGCATCTCCAGCAGGTGCCTCCCCCCACCCCCTGCATCTCCAGCAGGTGCCTCCCCCCCCCCCCTGCATCGCCAGCAGGTGCCTCCCCGTCCCCTCCCCTCTGGGCATCGCCAGCAGGTGCCTCCAGCCCCCTCCCAGCTCGCCTGCCTCCAGATTTTTCACAGAATCATCACAACAATGATGCTTCG
>PISW01010777.1:0-46524 GCA_004023785.1 Mungos mungo
TTTATTCTTGATCAGGTTGGATGGTCGAGCAAACAATGAGAAGGTTCCATAGAATATTGAGCAATCTCAGAAAACAAGAAGAAACAACAGTATTACAACTACTGTTTTTACTCTAAAATACATTTAAAAAGTTTTTCTTTCTTTTTTTTCTTTGAGAGAGAGAGATAGAGGGCGAGTGGGGGAGGGACAGAGAGAGAGGTAGACACAGAATCTGAAGCAGGCTCCAGGCTCTGAGCTGTCAGCACAGAGCCTGACGTGGGGCTCTAACCCACGAACTGTGAGAGCACGACCTGAGCTTAAGTCAGCTGCTTAACCAACTGAGCCATCCAGGTGCCCCTAGATAAATATTTATACATTTTAATCTAGATAGATCTAAATGACTTAAGTTTAGCAATGGTTTTTTAGATACAGCACTAGAAGTTCAATCCATTAGAAAAAAAAATTTATCAAGTATACTTTATTAGAATTAAAAACAACTGCAGGGCACATGGGTGGCTCAGTTGGCTAAGTGTCCAACTTTGGCTCATGCCATGATCTCATGGCTAGTGAGTTTGAGCTTTAGTTCAGGCTCTATGCTGACAGCTCAGAGCCTGGAGCCTGCTTCAGATTCTGTGTCTCCCAATCTCTCTCTGCCCCTCCCTTGCCCATGCTCTGTCTCTCTCAAAAATAAAAAAAAAAAAAGAAACAGGAAAAAAAACATTGGGGGCACCTGGGTGGCTCAGTCAGTGGAGCATCCAACTCTTGGTTTTGGCTCAGGTCATGTTATCACAGTTCGTGAGTTTGAGGCCCACATTGGGCTCTGTATGGACAGCTCAGGGCCTGCTTAGGATTCTCTTCCCCACCCCCACCCCACCCCCAGCCCAATCTCCCACTCATGCACACACACTCTCTCTCTTTCAAATAAACAACTTTTAAAAATCGTGCCATAAATAAATATTACCAAAAACTAAAACAAAAAACAACAATAATAAAACCCTGCCCTGCAAAGAAACTGTTAAGAGAAAAGATGAGCATTAGAGATCCAAACTGGTGGAGAAGTAGGGGGACTTGCAGTTCCCCCATCCCGCAAACACAGTAGTCTTGAGGCCAGAAGACTCTGAATTCCAAGAGTCTGGACTGCAGAGTGACAGAGATGTCTCCAGGAGCCCACAAGGACAACCTGGTGGGCCATCGGTGCATGAATGTGGATTGGGAGAGATAAAACCAGCAGCATAGGCACAGAGGAGAGGGATCCCCTCTGCACGGAGATAAAGGGAAGAGAAAGAGATGCTGTGGAAGTGCAGAACTGTATTTGGAAAAGAGAAAAACCACGGACCAGGGATCAGAAAAAAAACGAAGAAAGATCCAATCTCTAACTGCTGAGCTTTCTCTGGACTGGGACTGGCTGCCCTGTTGGTGCACCTGGGGAGGAAGGGAGCTAGCCCCGGGCTTGGTAACTAGGTCAGGGTCGCAGTCCACAGTGGGAAAAAGCAATCCCCTCCCTCAAGTGCTGGGGGAAGAAGGTATATAGGACAAAGGACACAGCCCCCACCAGCCAGAGCCCATTTATTAGCGGCACTTCCCTGGAATCCAGGCACACAGAGTGGGACCCTTTAAAACATCAGGGTTTGAATCCTATCCCAGTGCCAGGGAGTCACAGTCATAGGGGACTGTAAAGCAGGGCGGGATGGGGGGAGGGGGGGAGGAATCGATTGCATTTCTACACACCAATAATGAAGCAATAGAAAGAGAAATCGATCCCATTTACAATTGCACCAAGAACGATAAGATACCTAGGAATAAACCTAACCAAAGATGTAAAAGAGCTGTATGCTGAAAACTATAGAAAACTTATGAAGGCAATTGAAGAAGACAAAGAAATGGAAAAACATTCCATGCTCATAGATTGAAAGAATGAACATTGTTAAAATGTCATTATTACCCAAAGCAATCTACACATTCAATGCAATCCCAATCAAAATTGCACCAGCATTCTTCTCAAAGCTAGAACAAACAATCCTAAAATTCATATGGAACCACAAAAGATCCCAAATAGCCAAAGGAATGTTGAAAAAGAAAACCAAAGCAGGGGACATCACAATCCCAGACTTTAGCCTCTTCTACAATGCTGTCATCATGAAGATAGTATGGTATTGCCACAAAAACAGACACAATGGAATAGAAAAGTGAACCCAGAATTGGACCCACAAATGGATGGCCAACTAAGTTTTGACAAAGCAGGAAAGAGCATCCAATGGAGAAAAGGCAGTCTCTTTAGCAAATAGTGCTGGGAGAACTAGACAGCAACATGCAGAAGAATGAACCCGGACTACTTTCTTATATCATACACAAACATAAACTCAAAATGGATGAAAGACCTAAAAGTGAGACAGGAAACTATCAAAACACTAGAGAAGAAAACAGGCAACAACCTCTTTGACCTCAACTGCAGCAATTTCTTGCTCAGCACATCTCCAAAGGCAAGGGAATTAAAAGCAAAACTGAAGTATTAGGACTTCATCAAGATAAAAAGCTTCTGCACAGTGAATAAAACAATCAATAAAACTAAAAGGTAACCGATGGGAAAAGATATATCGAAATGACATATCGGATAAAGAGTTGGTATCCAAAATCTATGCACTTACCAAACTCAACACCTGAAAAACAAATAATCCAGTGAAGAAATGGGCAGAAGATATGAACAGACACCTTTCCAAAGAGGACATCCAGATGGCCAACAGACACATGAAAAAATGCTCAACATCACTCATCATCAGGGAAATACAAATCAAAACCACCCTGAGATACCACCTCACACCAGTTACAATGGCTAAAATTAACAATTCAAGAAACAACAGATGCTGGTGAGAATGTGGAGAAATGGGAACTTTCTTGCACTGTTGGTGGGAATGCAAACTTGTGCAGCTGCCTGGAAAACAGTGTGGAGGTTCCTTAAAAACCTAAAAACAGAACTACCCTATGACCCAGCAACAGCACTACTAAGAATTTATCCAAAGGACACGAGTGTTGATGCATAGGTGCATGTGTACCCCAATGTTTATAGCAGCACTATCAACAAGAACCAAATCATGGAAAGACCCTAAATGTCCATCAACTGATGAATGGATCAAGAAGATGTGGTATATATACACAATGGAGTACTATATGGCAATGAGAAAGAATGAAATCCTGCCATTTGCAGCAATGTGGGTGAAACTGGAAGGTATTATGCTAAGTGAACTAAGTCTGGCAGAGAAAGACAGATATCATGTTTTCACTCATATGTGGAACTTGAGAATCTTAATAGAAAACCATAGGGGAAGGGAGGAGAGGAATAGTTACAAACAGAGAGGGAGGGAGGAAAACCATAAGAGACTCTTAAATACAGAGAACAAACTGGGGGGGTCGATGGGGGTGTGGGGAGAGGGGAAAATGGGTGATGGGCACTTAGAAGGACACTTGCTGGGATGGGCACTGGGTGTTGTATATAAGTGATGAATCACAGGAATCGACCCCCAAAACCAAGAGTACACTGTGCACGCTGTATGTTAGCCAACTTGACAATAAGTTACATTTTTAAAAATTACAAAATTTCTTGAAACATAAAAAATACAGAAATAGAAAAGATAAGCCACACACTAGGAGACTTTATGTTCTAAAATATATCTAATAAAAGGCTTATATCAAACTATACAAAGAATTATTAAACTCAGCAATGAACAACAACCCAATTTAAAAATGGACCAAAGATTGGGGCAGTTGGGTGGCTCAGTCAGTTAAGCATCTGACTGTGATTCAGGACATGATCTCATGGCTCATGAGTTCGAGCCCTGCATCAGGCTCTGTGCTGACAGCTAGAAGCCTGGAGGCTGCTTCGAATTCTATGTCTGCCTCTCTCTCTCTGCCCCTCCCCCCTCTCCCTCATTCTCTCAAAAATAAATAAAGATAAAAAAATTTTTTTAATGGGCAAAAGATCTGAACAGACACCTCACCCAAAAATATGGCAATAAGCATATCAAAGGTGGTCTACATCATATATCTACAGGGAATTGCAAATTAAAACAACAATGAGATAACACTGGACACTTATTAAAATGGCTAAAATCCAGAACACTGGCAACACCAAATATAGGTGAGGATATGGAGCAACAGAAACTTTCATTCAATGCTGGTAGGATTGCAAAATGGTACAGCTACTTTGGAAGATATTTTGTCAGTTTCTTCCAAAACTAAACATACTGTTACCGCACAACTCAGCAACGGTACTCATTGTCATTTACCCCAAGGAGCTGAAAACTTATGTTCATACAAATCTTTCATATGTATGTTTATAACAATTTTATTCAAAATTGCCAAAATATGGGAACAACCAAGTTGTCTTTCAATAGGTGAATGGATAAATTGTGGTATATCCAAACAATGGGATATTATTCAGCAACATAAAGAAATAAACTTGCAGGGCGCCTGGGTGGCTCAGTTGATTAAACATCCGACTCCAGCTCAGGTCACGATCTCACGGTTCATGAGTTGGAGCTTCACATTGGTCACTGGGCTGACAGCTTGGAGCCTGGAGCCTGCTTCAGATTCTGTGTCCCACTCTCTCTCCACCCCTCCCCTGTCCGCTCTGTCTCAAAAATAAACAAGTATTTTAAGATTTTTTAAAAATAAAAACAAAGTTATTTTAAAGGAATTAACAGAATTTCAGTGTGGGAAGATAAGGAAGTTCTGGAGATGGTGGGTGGTGATGGCTGCACCACAGTGTGAAGATACTTAACACAACTAAAATGTACACTTAAAAATGGTTAAAATGATACATTTTGTTATGGATATTTTCCACAATATTTTTATCTTTGATCACGATGGAAAAAGGACATTATATATTTGTCAAAACCCATAGACCTATACAACAGTGAGAGTGAACCCTAATGTAAATTATGGGCTTTTGGTAATAATAATGAACATTGGTTTATCGATTATAACAAATGTATTATATTAATGCAAGATGCTAATAATACAGAAAAATATAAAAAGAGGGCAGGAAGAAGGAGTGTATGGAACTCTATACTGTTTTACACAATTTTCCTGTAAACCTAAAGCTGCTCTAAAAATATAGTCTATTAAAAAAAAAAAAAAGGCAATGATAGAGGTATGTTCAGGACCTATGGGAGCACAGAGGAGCTGAACTAAATCCGGCACTGGGGAAGGGAAGGAAGGCTTCCTGCAAGAGGCCAACTCTGCACTCTGAGTGTCAAAGACAAGGAGGATATGGAGAGAGAAGAGTACTACAGGTAGGCAGGATAACACAAGTATAACTGCTACAGGTCAGCTGATGGAATGTAATGGGTTAACTTACTGATAGAATGTAATGGGTTAAGCTACTTATGGAATATAACGAATAATTTGTTACAAACTGCTCTCCCACCCCTTTTCTATGGTTACTAAGATCCAGCCAAGACCACGCCTACAGAAAAATTGCTGAGTCACTATCTATGATTGGTCATCTTAAAAGAACAAAGAACTAAATTGATAGGTTCCCGCCAAAACTAGCGTCTGTGTATTAGAATGTAATTGGCTATCATGGAATGCTGTGCATGTCTACAATCTCACTGCAACCTTTGCTCCAGGCCATTCTCTGCACTTTTTTCTCCTTACCATCAGGAGATCAGGTTTGGGCTGGCTATAATTAAAGTTTTGCCTCACTTCAATTCGACGTTTGGTGGTCTTTTCAACATCAGCCTATGACAGTAACAGGCTGATAAAGGGCCACTCAATAAGGTCAGGTCCCAATCCCTAGAACCCTCAAATGCTATAAAGAAAAGGGGTCTTCGCAGATGTGATTAAATTAAGAATCTTGACATGGGGAGATTATCCTAGATTACCTGGGTGGGCTCTAAATCCAGTCACAACCAGCCTTTTAAGAGAGAGGCAGAAGGAGGACACATACACCAAAGGAAGCTATTGTAAAGCTGCAGACAGAGATTGGTATGATGTGACCACAGTGAAGGAATGCAAGCTGCTACCAGAAGCTGAAAGAGACAAGGAATGGGTTCTGCCGCAGAGCCTCTGGCGGGACTGCTGCCTTGCTGACACTTCCGTCTCAGCCTAGCAAAACTGATGCTGAACTTCTGGCCTCCAGAATCGAGCAAGATAAATTCCTGTTGTTTACAAGGCACAAAGTTGTGGTCATCTGTTACAAGAGCTACAGGAAACTAATTCAACAAGCAGGTACAATAATGTATTTCTCGAGTACCTGCTATGTCTTGGACACTATTCTAAGTGCTCCGCATATACTAATTCACCAAATCCTTGTGACAACAAATGAAATGGATACTATTAATACCTTCATCCCCATTTTATACATGGGGAAACTAAAACTCAACTTAGGTAACGTGACTGAAGTCACACACACTACAAGTAAATGACATAGGTAGCTGTCAAGGCTAGGTAGTCTGGTTCCAGATTCCTCGTGCTTTACAGCACCAGGTGACACTGTTCTTGGACAGAAAGAAGCTGTGATATATTTAATGGATACAAAAATGCAGTTTGGGGTGCCTAGTTGGCTCAATAGGTTAAGTGTCCGGCTTCAGCTCAGGTCACGATCTCACAGTTATTGAGCTCAAGCCTCGCGTAGGACTCTGTACTGACAGCTCAGAGCCTGAAGCCTGCTTTGGATTCTGTGTCTCCCTCTCTCTCTGCCCCTCATTCCACTCGCGTTCTGTCTCTGACTCTCAAAAATAAACAAACATATTTAAAAATGCATTTTGATGAGAGAATCAATGAATGGCAAGATAGGAAAATAAGCCTTATCACACATGGGTCTTGAGTGTCATCTAACAATTAAGCTTCAGCATGTAGCATTAGAATCACCCAGAGAGCTTGTTTGTATCCAGATTTCTGGGCTCACCCTCCATTTCTGATTTACTAGGTTTAAGGTAGGGCTTGAGAATTTGCATTTCTAGCAATTCCCAAGTGATGCTGATGTTGCTGGTCTGGGGAAGCTATTCTGTGGTTTCAAGCAGAGAAGTAACACTTTTAGAACTACACTTAAATTAGTTACCTGAAGGCTATGCAGAAGGCATTTAACAGCATCAGAAACAAAAGCTCAGTATTTAAAAGAGATAAAAATGTAGCTTGTCTCTTGCAAGAAGGAAGTGGCAGAGCAGGGGATGGCTCTTCAGGTTGCAGTCTCTAGCATCTCTGAGACCTCAGGCAAATTACACAATCTGCCCAAACCTCAGGTATCTCACCTACAAAGTGGAAATGGAATCTTGGGGGTGAAACAAGCTAAATAAAGTGTAACAGTTTATACACAAAAGGTATTTTTATGTGTCGTATTTTTATAAAGAGGAGTAGGATAGACGTCCGCTGCTCAGCACGGATTCTGTGAGCTGAGACTTTCTTTTTGCTTTTTAATATAGTTTATTTTAATACAACTATTCTTACAGGAATACACTCATATTGATTAGTACAGTGTAATTTAGTTTAACTTATCCAACACAATTTGCACCAAAGTTGTACATGGTTTAAATTTTAAGAACAAAAAAAACATGACTGTGATACGGATTATTTTTCATCTTTCACTGATGTGCAAAAGATCCTTCTTCAAATGCTGCTAAAAAAGGCATCAGAAGACTTGAGAAACTTGACTTTAGCTTACTTCAGAATAATAATATATGTTATTCCGCAAAAGCTTAAAAATGGGAACAACAAAGCATTTTTGTAATGTTTCAGTGCTAACTTGTAGAAATTCACTAGCTACAGTGTCGCCTTAGGGTGAGGACAGGGTGAGTTCACATGTGAGACAAGTACACTAGTTGTGTGCTTTGGTTAGTATTTCATGTGGCTTTTAAATCTATACACTCGAAGATTCAACCTGTTCCCTAAGTGTGAGTTAACACAATCAGTCTGAAAGGCACTTTGAAAAACTGAGATCAGTTTTAAATACTCAATTCTGAAGTTGAATGGTTTTAAGAGAGCATTTTTTAAATTAAGTGAATTAGACTGATTTTTACCAGATATATCAATTCAGACATTGAATAATGCACCCAGCCTTCCAAGGCGCTGAGAACACTTTCTATGTTAGGCCATTAATCTTGATCACATTTCAGCGATACACAGAAAAAGTAGGCCTCGTTGTCCTTAAGTTTTATATGGAGAATAAGGCACTGGAAGTCTACACCTAAGGCACTGAAGGAATCTGTTTTACAACTGCCACTGGATTCTGGGCTTCCTGAATCTCTTCTGGAGGACTTTCTGTCGACTTTACCAATGACCTTAAATAGAATTCACGTGGATTTTCAATCATCTGGTCAACCAGAGTATTAAAAACCTTGACAGGGACACCTCATTGTCTCGGTCAGTTAGGCGTCCAACTTCGGCTCAGGTCATGATCTCACAGTTTGTGGGTTTGAGCCCCGTGTTGGGCTCTGTGGTGACAGCTCAGAGCCTGGAGCCTGGTTCAGATTCTGTGTCTCCCTCTCTCTGCCCCTACTCCATTCTCTCTCTCTCTCTCTCTCTCTCTCTCTCTCTCTCTCTCAAAAATGAATAAATGTTAAAGAAAAAAAAAAACCTTAGCAAACAGTTATGCTACAAAATATGCCAGACGATCAGGCTTTTTCTTGTTTTCCAGTATACTGACCAAAAAAATGCCTCATTATTATTTTACTTTGTAGTTCCTTAAGAAATGCTGAACACCTTTTTCTCATATAGGTATGGGCCATTTTATTACCTTCTGCTAATCGCCTTTTCCAATCTTTTGCTAGTTTATCTACTGTTATGTCTTTTTCTTATTAAAGACATTAATTCTTTGTTTTATTTTTGCAATGCTCTCTAATATATTGCTGATGTAAAGGAATCACAACCTTTGATGTGCACAGAGAATGTAGTTTCTTTGTCTATTGTCCACGAGCCCTACTTGCTAAAGAGAAGAGATAACTAACTAAATTTACCTTACTCTCATTTCACAGTTTACAAAGTCATTCTAGGTAATGCTCACTGTTAGGAGACCATTGGTCAGTCTTGCATGAGCCCCACCACCACTCTCTCTACCTTTACTCCTTCTTCTCCTGAGATGGGAGTATATTCCCGGGGAATGCACTAATGTGAGCTCAGGGGACAGAGTGAAATGGTCCTAAGGACTGTACACAGCAAGCGCCATCTGCAGAATGGCTGGCTCGGGACTCACTGGGTTCCAGTTGGCCCAGCCAAGCCCCATGCATCCTGTAAGCATCTACTTCTGGCATCTTCAGCTGGTGACACTAAGGTTGATTTATTCTCAAGTTAAAAAGTACCACAGCAGGACCCTCTTCCCTACCTGCTACTACCACTGCCTTGGTTTGCTTTAGTCCTAGGAAAATTGTAGACTCCACTGGGCATCTGCCAGATATTTATCCCGCCCTGCAGTTCACATGACCAACAGTCAGGGTTTGGGGCAGGGCTCAACTCACCCTCCTTACAATGGGCTCCATGGCTTTCAACTCAGTGTATCCACCTGAAGAATCCCAGGCACTCAGAAACACAAACCGCTCTCCTTACTTCTCACCCTCTCCTAACCTCACTGGCCATCACCAGGAAGTGCACAGGGCTCTGTGCAGCTGTCTCCTCCAAGACTTATACACAGGGTAAAAGACTCATATACACGCCTCTGCTGTTCCCCTCAGTTGATCTGCCATGACCCTCCTCCCTTAGGACATGTGTCTTATTATCTACTCTCCTGCCATGTTGCCCACATCCTCTTCCCATGATCCCTCAGGACCGGAAGCCGTGAGGTTGTTCTTCTTGTCCTCCTGTCCCGCTGAGACCCCTCTAAGGTGAAAATGCTTTGGTCACTCTCCAGTTTCTGCCTCTTGCTATGCTTGTATCTTGCAGTAAAATCCTATTCTGAATGTCAGATGCTGACTATTAGCTTTTTCTCTTGGCATTCCTTTTAAATCAATTATTCTTTAAATTTTATAAGTGTAATTATGCTGTCTTTCATTGTTCACAAATTTTTGAATATTCAAATCCATCTGTCTTTTCCTTCGTGGATGTTTTGAGTTTTCTATTTTCATCAGAAAACTTTCCTTAACTCAAAATAATAAAAATATGTTTCAATAATTTTCTTTGGTTTCTTATCACTTTTTATCTTTAGCTCTGTAAAGCCATATGAATTTTGAGACCTTTTTTTTTTCTACATGGATAACTACTTGTTAGATATTATTCACTGGATCCAAACTACTGATTGTATCACAAACAAAATTTTCATTATACATTGATCTGTTTCTAATTTTATTCACCTCAATCTGCCATCTCTTGGTAAGCACTAGGTGGGAATGTTCTGAGTCGCTTTTTCTTGTATGTTGGGTTTTTGTCTTTTGCTTGCTATATTCTACTTCACTACATATGCGTATGGGTATATATGTCATCATAGAGATAGGACTGTACGCCTGTATCCGTCTTGCAAAATGTCTCTGCATTTTCTTTCATCTGGCTAATGCTTGGAAGTGCCCTTCAGACATTCCATTTATTCTCATCTATGTGATTTCTTTATTTTCTTTTCACTATATTTGATAGCGTTTTTTCTTCCCTGACTCTACTGTTAATGTCTGGCTAACTCATTTTCCTGTCACTTAATGAATACAGGGAAAAACAACTACTCAGCTAAGAAGCAGCTGTAGGCTCAGAATACCTGGGTTCCACTTTCTCCTTTGTGATATTGGTGACGGTCTTGTTCCAGTAACCTCTCACCTAGGAATTGAGTAGAGATCACTCTTCCCCAGAGGCTTCACTTTAGGGTAAGTAAGTCTCAGAGAGCTTTGGGGGTCTGATGCCAATGAAGACTTTACTTATGGACGCCAAATCAACACTAGTCACCTTAGTTTATCCTGTCAGTTTGTTCTGTTTAAGTTTATTTATTTATTTTGTGAGAGAGAGAAGGCACAAGCAGGGAAGGGGCATAGAGAGAGGGGGAAAGAGAGAGAATCCCAAACAGGCTCCACACTGTCAGGGCGAACCTGATGTGGGTCTCAAACCATGAGATTATGACCTCAGGCACAACCAAGAGTTGGAGACTTAACTGACTGAGCCACCCTGGTGCCCCAATTTGTTCTATTTCTTAAGGAAAACAGCCTTCCAGCCAAGTTCTTGACCAAAGATTGAATGCACATCTGGCTTTGAAGATGATAAAGGAGAAGGGGTGGGCATATTGAGTGATATCTGCGTCTGAATCTTCAATCAGTCCCATCAATTTCCACCCCACCCATCACTTCTGACTTTTGAATCTGGAAGTTGTATGTGGTCTGCTGTTCAGTCATCTGCCTTCTGTAATTATTTTAGTATTTGATTTCTTTGACTTAGATTTATCATCTAACATTTGCTTTGCTGATGCCTCTGAATTGCAGGTTTATAGCTTTTAAAAAAATCCCTTACCATCATTTTAATAGAGTCTGAGGAGAAAGAGTAAAGGTTTGTACTCAA
Source organism: Mungos mungo (assembly GCA_004023785.1). Lineage (NCBI taxonomy): Eukaryota > Metazoa > Chordata > Mammalia > Carnivora > Herpestidae > Mungos > Mungos mungo. Next base: position 11,434 of record PISW01010777.1, read on the forward strand.
ACAACCACCTGAATTGAAATAATCTCCATCTAGTTTACATGTAATTCTTCAAAACTGCAGATCTGTTGATGGGATCTTTTAGTTTCTGGCGCTTTATAGGGGTGTGTGTGTGTGTGTGTGTCCTGTGATTTCAGGGGATGAAATTTGAATCCCAGTGTTTTCCAGACTCACTAAGTATTGGAAGAAGATTCTCTGGCACCTCCAGCACCTTAAACATTATTTAGCTCATAACCCGTCATGACAGGCAGTGCGTGGCGGTACATGGTAGAGATATGAACACCACCGCAGATGACACAGATTCCCAAAGCTAACTTTCCCCTGACCTTTCCTCTTCCACCAACAACTTCAGTGAAGGGTCCAGAACCCCATCTTCTAGATGCTACCATGACATAAAAGCTTGGAGAAGCCAGCTGTAGTAGTACTTTCTTTCTCCTACTTTATCTAACACCCACCTCAAATCAAGGACTCATGCTGAACCCAAATCCCAAACCAAGTCTCTTTTAAGCTAAAAGTAACTCTACCACATCCATCTAATTCCAATAGAAATAGGTCTTATGTTTAAGCTGGGCTAAAATTTGTACAGAACCACAAGATCCTGCATAACTAAAGTAATTTTCAGAAAGGAGAAAGTTGAAGGCATTATGCTTCCTGATTTCAAATGATATTACTAAGCTGTAGTAATCCACAAGTATGGTATCGGCATTAAAAACATACACAAAAATCAAAAGAACAGAGTAGAAAAGCCAATAATAAACCCACTTATATATGGCCAATTAATTTGCCCCAGAGGAGCCAAGAATATACAATAGAGAAAGAACAGTTTCTTCAACACGGGGTGTTGGGAAAATGAGACAGCCACATGACAAAAGAACAAAATGGGGCCAATCTTACATCATATACAAAAATAAACTCCAAATGAATTAAAGACTTGAATGTAAGATCTAAAACTATAAAAATTCTAGAAGAAAACATAGGTAGTAAACTTCTTGCCATTGGTCTTGGCACTAAGTTTTTGGATTTGACACCAAAAGCCAAGGCAACAAAAGCAAAAATTAACAAGTGGGACCAAACCAATGACAAAACCTCTGCACAGCCAAGGAACTCATCAGCAAAATTAAAAGGCAACCTACTGAATGGGAGAAAATATTTCTAAATCATATATTGAGGAGGAGTTAATATACAAAATATATAAAGAACTTATAACACAATAGAAAAAAAACAAGCGATGCAAATTTAAAATGGGCTGAGGATAATATAAGTGTGAGGAGTTTGCAAAAACAGCAGAGTATGAGAACCCTGAGCTAACCCTATCCCTTGCTTACAGCTAGATATTATCCACATCCAAGTAAATAAACTGGAAAGCCACCTGAGGACTGCAAGAACAAACTCCACAACTAAATATAGAGAAGAAGCTGCATCTGAAAAGTTAGAAGTCTGGGAAGGTCAGAAAGGTGGAAGAAGGCTACTCATAGGAGAGAAGGAGGTGTGCACACAGAGAGGCACAGAAATGGGCCCTTGTACCAGGGAGTTCACACAGCAAAGACTAATCTCTGTAATATTTGGCTTTAAAAACCAGAGGGGTTGAACTCCATGAGTTTGTATAACCCGTGGGACATAGTGTCTGGAGTTTTAAAAGTCAGCTGACTCGATGCAGGGCCAGGGATAGCTGGGTCAAGGCTCATAAAGAGACAGCAGCTGCACAGAGAGGCAACATAAAAATAACAGTTTACACAGCACCAGGGGCAAGCAAGAAGACGGATTTTTTTCCAGACTGATTTCAAAGCATGTTGGAGTACTTCTCCAAAAATAAGGGAGCTGGCAGGCACCACTGTCCTCTCCCACTCCTCAATATAAACACGGGGCCATCTGCAAGAGGTGCGGCTCCCTAACATACCAGCCCTGTGCCTAACCCAGAAGTTTTCCTGAGGACTCATACACTCCAAGCTTGATAGCCTCTGCCCTGGATTCAGGGCAAATTTGGCTAAACCCATGTAGGATCGCCCTACCCAGCCCTCTGGCTCACAGCTGCCATGCACTGCCCAGCTGCTGTGCAGCACCCAAGGCACTCATTGTGCTGAGTCACTACTGCCACTCACCATGCCCAGCTGCCAGATGTACAGTTGCTGATTTATGCTCCAGACAGGCACGGTGTCACCCCCAGCCATGTGGCCCCAGCCACTGCGGTACAGCAAGCCCAGGTGAGCCCAGCCATCACTGCACACCATGCCTAGTCTCATGTACCTGGCCGCACTGGTGCACAGCCCCCAGTCACCAAAGCACTTCAGGGGATCTGACATACGACTAGTGGCCCAACACAAAATTTGCTAACACTGCCACCTCACTCCCAAGTTCCCTTTTGGAGCAGGCCTGTTTGGATGCCACTAACACCACAGAGAGTAAGCACAGCTGACAACAGGCGGAGTGTCAGTGCAGATGACTACACTGAAAGGAAACGTGGCTCAGACACAACAGCAGGGCATAAGTAACACACATAGGATACTCTGCTGAAGGGCTAGCTTCTGGCACACAGGGCATACTGCATTGCGGAGCACTCCAGGATCTCTTCATAAAATAGCTACTTTCAAGAGCAGAAGACATAGCTGACTTTTTTTTTTTAACACACAGAAACAGACACAGAGAGGCAGACAAAATAAGAAGACAGAGAAATTTATCCCAAATGAAAGAATAGGACAAAGCCACAGGCAGAGATTTAAGCAAAACAGATATAAGTAATATTCTTGATAAAGAATTTAAATAAATGATCATAAGGATACTAACTGGACTTGAGAAAAGAGTGGAAGACATCAATGAGAATCTTAATACAGAGAAAAGGAACAACATAGTAGAGATAAAGGACTCAATAAATAAAATGAGAAACATGCTTGACAGAATGAATAGGAAGAAGCAGAGGAGCAAATTAATGATCTAGAAGACAGAGTTATAGGAAATAATCAAGATGAACAAAAGAGATAAAGAATTATGCAAAACAAGAAGAGACTTAGGGAACTCAGTGACTCCATCAAACATAATAACATTTGTATTATAGGAGTCCCAGAAGAAGAAAAGGGATAAAGGGGGGGGGTGAAGAAAAATTATTTGAAGAAATAATAGCTGAAAACTTCCCAGATCTGGGGAAGGAAACAGATATCCAGATTTAGAAGACAAAGAGAACCCCCATCAAAAATTGACAAAAGCAAATCTACACCAAAACACATTATAACTAAATTTGCAAAATTTAGTGATTAAAAAACCTTTTAAGCAGCAAAACGATAGTAACAAAGGAAAACCCACGTGGCTAGCAAATAATTTTTCAGCAAAAACATTCCAAACCAGAAGGGAGTGGCATGATATGTTCCAAGCGCTAAATGGGAAACATTTGCAGCCAAGAATATTCCATCCAGCAAGGCTATCATGCAGAATAGAAGGAGAGATAAAGAGTTACTTAGAAAATAAAAACTAAAGCTCATGACCACTAAATCAGTCTAGCAAAAGATATTAAAGAGGACTCTACATGGAAAAGAGAGACCAAAAGTGACAGTATAAAGATAGGAAACACTGAAATAATAAAAATAAATATATCTATAAAAAGTCAAGAAACTCACAAAGCAAAAAGATGTAAAATATGACATTTACCTAAAATGTGAGAAAGAGAAAAGAATAAGCTCAAATGTAAATGACCGTCTACTTAATATAGATTGCTATATGCGGGAGAGGTTATACACAAACCTAATGATAACCAAAGATCAAAAACCACTAATAAATATATGAAGATAAAGATAAAGAAATCCAATATATCACAAAAGAAAACTGGCAAATCATGAAGGAGAGAAAGACAAGAAAGGATCAGAGAAAATTTTCAGAAGAAACCACACAATAAAAGTAATAAAATAACAATATGCATATTGATAATACTTTGGATGTAAATGAACGGAATGCTCCAATCAAAAGCTATAGGGTGACAGAATGGATGACGACAACAACAAGACTGATCTATATGCTGCCTCCAAGAGACTCATTTTACACCTAAAGTCACTTGCAGATTGAAAGTGAAAAAATGGAAAAATATGTTATGCACCATTTGCATAACACCATTTCAAAAGAAAGCTGGAGTAGCAATGTTTCTATCAGACAAAATAGACTTAAAAAGTTTTTAGTTAGTTAACACACAGTGCAATATTGGTTTCAGGAGTAGAATTCAATGATTCATCACTTATGTACAACAGCCAGTGCCCATCACAAGTGTCCTTCTTAGGACCGATCACCCATCTGGTCCATCTCTCACCCACTTCCTTCCATCACCCACTTCCTTCCATCAACACTCAGTTTGTTCTCCATTGTTAAGAGTCTCTTGTGGCTTGTTTCCCTCTCTTCTCTTTTCCCCCCTCCTTTCCCATACTTTCAACTGTTTTATTTCTTTAATTCCACATATGAGGAAAATTCTATGGTATTTGTCTTTCTCTGATTGCCTTATTTTGTTCAGCATAATACATTCTAGCTCCATTCACATCATTGTAAATGACAAGATTTCATTCTTTTTGATGGCTGAGTAATATTCCATTACACACACACACACACACACACACACACCATACATTTTGGCTATTGTTGGTAATGCTGCTATAAACATTGTAGTACATGTAGCCCTTTGAATATGTTCGAATATGTATTCTTTTATCCTTTGGGTAAACACCTAATACTGCAGTTACTGTATCATAAGGTAGTTCTATTTTTAGTTTCTTGAGGAACCTCCATACTGTTCTCCAGAGTGGCTGCACCAGTCTGCATTCCCACCAACAGTGCAAGAGGGTTCCCCTTTCTCTGCATCCTGCCAACACCTGTTGTTTCTTGTATTGTTGATTTTAGCCATTCTGACAGGTGTGAGGTGGTATCTCTTATTTCTCTGGTGGTGAGTAATGTCAAGCATCTTTTAATGTGTCTGTTAGCCATCTGGATGTCTTCTTTGGAAAAGTTTCTGTGCATGTTTTCTGCCCATTTCTTCACTGGATTGTTTGGTTTTTGGGTGCTCAGTTTGGTAAGTTCCTTATAGATTTTGAATACTAACCCTTTGTCAGATATGTTTTTGCAATATTTGCAAATATCTGCAAATGTATTTGCAAATATCTTCTCCCATTCTGTAGGCTGCCTTTTATTTTTGTTGATTGGTTCCATCACTGTGCAGAACCTTTTTATCTTGATGAAATCCCTATAGTCCATGTTTGCTTTTGTTTCCCTTGTCTCCAGTGACATGTCTAGTAAGAAGTTGCTTCAGCCGAGGTCAAAGAGGTCGCTGCCTGTGTTCTCCTCTAGGATTTTGATCATTTCCTGTCTCACAGTTAGGTCTTTCATCCATTTTGAATTTATTTTATGTACAGTGGAAGACAGTGGTCCAGTTTCATTCTTCTGCATGTCACCATACAGTTTTCCCAACACCATTTGTTGGAGAGACTGTCTTTTTTCCATTGGATATTCTTTCCTGCTTTGTCAAAAATTAGTTGGACATAGGCAAAACAGACTTTAAAACAAGCTCTATAATCAGAGACAAAGAAGGACACTATATAGTAATAAAGGGGATAATCCAACAAGAAAATATAGTAATTGTAGATATTTACACACCCAACATGAAAGCACCCAAATACATATAACAGTTAATGACAAACATAAAGGAACTAGTCAGTAATAATATAATAATATTAAGGGATTTTAACACTCCCACTTACATCAATGGACACATTAAGCAAAAATCAACAAGGGGGGCACCTGGGTGGCTCAGGCGGTTAAGCCTCCGACTTCAGCTCAGGTCAGATCTCACGTTTGTGGGTTCGAGCCCTACGTCAGGCTCTGTGCTGACAGCTAGCTCAGAGCCTGGAGCCTGCTTCTGGTTCTGTGTCTCCTTCTCTCTCTGACCCTCCCCCTCTCATGATCTGTCTCTCTCTGTATCAAAAATAAAATAAAACATTAAAAAAAAATAAAAAAAATCAACAAGGAAACAATGACTTTTAATGACACACTGAAACAGATGAATTTAACAGATATATTCAGAACAATGCATCCTAAAACAACAGAATACACATTCAAGTGTACACAAAACATTCTCCAGAGAAGACACATATTAGTCCACAAAAAAACTCAACACATTCAAGAAGATTAAAGTCATATCATGCATCTTTTCTGACCACAACACTATGAAACTACAAGTCAACTTCAAGAAAATATCTGGAAACTCCACAAATACATGGAGATTCAATAACATGCTAGCAAACAATGAATGAGTCAATCTGGAAATAGAAGAAGAAATTAAAAAGTACATAAAAAATGAAAATGAAAATATAATGGTTTAAAACCTTTGGGATGCAGCAGAAGTGGTTCCGAGAGGATAATTTATAGTAATACAGGTCACCTCAAGTAGCAAGAAAAATGTGAAATAAACCTAACCTTACACCTAAAGGAGTCTGAAAGAGAACAACAATCAAAACCTAAAACCAACAAAAGGGAGGAATTAATAAAAATTAGAGCAGAAAAAAAAAAGATTAGAGCAGAAATAAATGATATAGAAACTAAAAGAGCAATAGAACACATCAATGAAACCAGGAGCTGGTTCTCTGAAAAAAAATTATTAAAGTTGAAAAACCTCTAGCCAGACTTATCAATAAGACAAGATAAAAAACTTAAATAAATAAAATTAAAAATGGGAGAGGAGAAAAACAACCAATACCACAAAAATACCAACAATTACAAGAAAATATTATGAAAAACTTTATGCCAATTGGGCAACCTAGAAGAAATAGACAAATTCCTAGAAACACATAAACTACCAAAACTGAAACGGGAAGAAAAAGAAAATGTGAACAGAACAATAACCAGAAAAGAAATGAAATCAGGAATCAAAAATAAACAATCCTAAAATTTGAGTGGAACCACAAAAGACTCTGACTAGCCAAAGCAACTGTGAAAAAGAAAAGCAAAGCTGGAGTCATCACAATTCTGGACTTTAAATTATATTAAAAAGTTGTAATAATCAAAACAGTATGGTACTGGGACAAAAAGAGACACAATGATCAATGGAACAGAATAGAAATCCCAGAAATAAACTCACAACTAAATGATCCATTAATCTTCAACAAAGCAGGAAAAAATATCCAATGGGAAAAAGTCTCTTCAACAAATGGTGTTGGGGAAACTGGACAGCAACATCCAAAAGAAAGAAAATGGATTAAAGACCTAAATATGAGGCCTGAAACCATTATAATCCTAGAAGGGAGCACAGGTAGTAACTTCTTTGACATTGGTCTTGGTAACTTTGTTCTGGATAGGTCTTCTGAGGCGAGGGCAACAAAAGCAAAAATAAACTATTGGGACTACATCAAAATAAAAATTTTCTTCACAGCGAACGAAACAGTCAACAAAACTAAAAAGCCAGCTACAGATTTGGAGAAGATATTTACAAATGTCACATCTAATAAAAAAATTAGTTTTCAAAAAATATAAGTAATTTCTAAAAATCAACACCCAAAAAACAATCCAATTAAAAATGGGCAGAAGATATGAACATACATTTCCTGAAAGCAGAGACATGAACAGACATTTTCCCACTGAAAACATACAGATAGCCAGATAGCCAACAGATACATGAAAAGATGCTCATCATCACTTACCATCATGGAAATGCAAATCAAAACTGCAATGTGATATTACCTCACACCTGTCAGAATAGCTAAAATCAACAACACAAGAAACAGGAAGTGTTGGCAAGGATGTGGAGAAAAAGGAACACTTCTGTACTGTTGGTGGGAATGCAAACTAGTGTAGCCACTCTGAAAAACAGTATGGAAGTTCCTCAAAACCTTAAAAACAAAGCTACTGTATGATCCAGCAATTCCACTACTAGGTATTTACTCAAAGAATAAAAAATACTAATTCAAAGGGATACACAATGTATATATATATATATACACATATATATATATATGTATATATACACACACACACATATATATAGGTATATATATAGTATATTGTATACTATATATACAATATATATTGTATGTACTATATTGTATCCCTGTGTTTATAGCAGCATTACTTACAGTAGCCAAGATGTGGAAGTCTCCCAAATGTACATGGATTGATTAATGGATGAAGAAGATATGACATACAGATATCTATATATCTATAAATATATATATACACACACATATAGAATGTATATATATACACACACATTGTTTATGTACTATATATATACATTGTGTATGTATATGCATATGTATATAAAGAAAATATGGTATACACACACTCTCACTCAGACACAGACATATATGTATACATATATATTTTTGTTTATTGAGAGAATGTACACTCATTGCTGAGAAACTAGGTAATACAGAAAACAATAAAAAGCAAAAATATTCCTTCCAGTTATAAGAGGAAGATGGCAAAGTAGGAAGATCCTGAGCTCATTTTGTCCTCTGGACCCAGTGACATAATGACCTCCAAAAATGACCTGAGGCTGGCACAACAGACCTTCCACAGTTAATTACAGAGAGGAGGCTGTGTGAGAAACAGTAAGAGGGGCAGAGACATGGCTGGGAACTAATCTCCCAGTGGTACTAACCACAAATAGCAGTGCATCACAAGCACGAAGTGAAAAGATCAGACCCCACACCAGGCAGCTCCCACACTGGGGACCCGCTCTGGGAAGGGTTTCTGCAAGGAGATGGGCTAAATGGCTAAATGGGTGATGGGCATTAAGGAGGGCACTTTTCAGGATAAGCAACTGGGTGTCATATATAAGAGATGAATCACTGGGCTCTACTCCTGAAGCCAAGGCTACACTATATGTTAACTAACTTGAATTTAAATTAAAAAATTAAATAAAATAGCAAGAGAAAATAGTTACATAAAATGAAACCTCATTGGGCTATTAGCTAATTTTCTCAGCAGAAACTTTGCAGGCCTGAAGGGAGTGGCATAATATATTTGAAGTGCTGAAGAGAAAAAAACATACAACCAAGAATATTCTACCCATCAAGGTTATCATTCAGAATTGAAAGAGAGATAAAGAGTTTCTGAGACAAATAAAAGTTAAAGGAGTTCATAACCATTAAATCAACCTTACAAGAAATATTAAGGGGAATTCTTAAATAGAAAAAAAAAAGGCCAATAATTAGAAAGAAATTATAAAAAGAAAAATTCACTAGTAAAGGCAAAAATATACTAAGGTAGTAGATTAACCACTTAACCACCATTGATTAGTAACATTAATTATAGCTACAAAATTTAGTCAAAGAATATACAAAAATTAAACAATGTAAAATATGCGCTCATTAAAGAGAAAGGAATCTGACCATAATACTAAAGAAAGCCATCGAAACATAAGGGAAGAGAGCAAAAAAGCAAAGGAACATTGAATAATTACAAAAACATCCAAAAATAGTTAACAAAATGACAAATATCTGCCTATAAATAATTACTTCAAACATAAATGGACTAAATGCTCAATCAAAAGACATAGACTGACTGAATGGATAAAAGAAAAACATGATCCATCTTTATGCTGCTTACAAGAGACTTACTTCAGACCTGAAGATATCTACAGACTAAAAGTGTCAGGATGGAAAATGTATCCCAAGCAAATAAAAGTGAAGAAAAATCTGGGGTAGCAATACTTATATTAGACAAAATAGACTTTAAAACAAAGACTGTAGCAAGAGACAAAGAGGGCCATTACATAATGATAAAAGGACCAATCCAACAAGAAGATATAACAATTTTAAGTATGCACCCAACATAGGAGCATCTAAATACATAAAGAAATTACTAATAGACATAAGGGAGAAATTGACAACAACATAATAATAGTAGGGGACTTTAACTTACATCAATAGATATATCACCCAAACAGAAAATCAATAAAGAAACAGCACATTAGAGCAGGTGAACTTAACAGCTATATACAGAACATTCCATCCAAGAACAACAGAATACATGTTCTCATCACATGTTAGGCCACAAAACAAGTCTCAATAAATTTAAGAAGGTTAAAATTACATCAAGTATTTTTTATGATCACAATGGCATGAAACAAGTAATCTACTACCAGAAAAAAATGTGGAAAGAACACAAACACATGAAAACTAACCACACTACTGAACAATAAATGGGTCAACCATAAAAATAAAAAAGTAAATAAAAAATACATGCAAACAAATGAAAGTCAAAACACAACAATCCAAAATCTTTGACACAGCAAAAATAGTTCTAAGTGTGAAGTTTATAGTGATACAGGCCTACCCCAAGAAACAAGAAAAATCTCAAATAAACAGTCTAAACTTACACGTAGAGAAGCTAGAAAAAGAAGGTCAAAGCCTAAAGTCAATAAAAGGGAGGAAGTGATGAAGACTGAAGCAGAAAAGAGGGAAAGAAAGACTAAGAAAGCAAAAGCAAAATCAATAAAACCAAGAGCTGGTTCTTTGAAAAGATAAATTTGATAAATCTTTAATGAGATTCATCAAGAAAAAAAGACCCAAAATCATAAATGAAGGAAAGAAATAACCAATACCACATAAATACAAAGGATTATAATAAACCATTATGAAAAATTATATGCTAACAAATGGGCAACGTAGAAGAAAATGGATAAATTCCTAGACATAAACAAGATTCCAAAACTGAATTAGGAAGATACAGAAAATATGAATAGATCAATTACTAGTAATGACATTGAATCAGTAATCAAAAATCACAATAACTCAAGTCCAGGACCAGATGGCTTCACAGGTGAATTCTACCAAACATTTAAAGAAGAGTTAATCCTACTCTTCTCAAGCTATTCCAAAACATAAAAGATGATAGAAAACTTCCAAATTCATTCTAAGGCCAGAATTACCCTGATACCCAAACCAAAGACAACTACAAAAAACAAACAAACATACAAACGAACAAACAACTGTTGGAATTAAACCAGACGAACGCCATCTCAGACAAATCTGCCATGATGATTGCTCTGAGACCTGAAGCCTTCTTGAGCACAGCCTCTCATTCACATTCTTTCCTTTTGTCCACAAATATAACAGACACATAATAATCCTTAGATACAATCATGGGGCATAAGATAGACTGCCAATCAAAGGCTGTCCTTGTGGCTTTCTAAAAGGAGCTTACTTTTGCTCAGGCCACTGCCTTCCATGGGAGAGGGAGGAGGAGGAAGAGAAGGAGAAGAAACAACTAAGCCACAGGTAACTTCTTACCGGTGCTAGATACCCACTGTCCAAGAGACTAGAGGTGGGGCCAAAGTTGCTTCCATGTGAGAACTATGGGGAGCAACCAGAAGCCCACCTTAGAGTTCAAAATTTACTTTTCACCAATAAATAAATAAATAAATAAATAAATAAGCAAAAAACTATGGCCATCGTGGGTATTGGAGCAAAAGGGACCCTAATTCGTGGTAATCCAGAACCGCACTCTAGAACTTTGGCAGCCATTGATGGTGATGGAGGAAAGACCCTAAGAGTGAAGCACACAGTAGTATACTTGGGAGTAGATAAAAGCCCAGCTGCCTCTCAGGAGGTTTTTGTTTTCTCAACACCTGAGAATATGTTAGACATGGGTCTTCTCCTGAGAAAAATGCTACAAATCTCTTTGGGAGAATTTGACCTTTAGTTAGGATCACTAAAGCTATCCTAAGGGACAATACAAATTGGGATCCTGTGTCACTTCCTCTCCTGCCCTAGGCTGTAAATGTAAAGCAATACCAGCTGCCACGAGGATTTGAGGTAATACCTGCCACTATAGAGGAATTAGCAAAAGTACAAATAATCAGGCCAGCACAAGGTTCCTATAATAGCTATTTATGGCCTGTGAAAAAACTGGACAGCACCTAGAGAGTGACCATGTATTTTGGAGAAACAATTAAGCTTGTTCCTGATATACACGCTGCTGTCCTTAATATCACCCAAATCTTTGATAAGAACATGGTGTGGGTTCTTATCATGTGGTTTCCGGTTTAGTCATTTTCTTTAATATTCTTTTGCATCTTGAGTCACTAGACCAATTCATTCTCACGGGGGATGGTTGAGAGTGGACATTCCAGGTATTGCCACAGCTTATTTGCATAGCGTCACTATGTGCCATGGTGTGATTGTCCATGATTTGTCTTTATATCCACTCTCCACCCATAGTTAAAAGTTCCATTATATTGATGATGTGATGCTAAACTCTGAAGACTTGTCTCTGTTAGAGTCTTATTTGAATGGCCTCTGCTCTCATTTGAAAAAGTGCGGATAGGCCATCAATCCAGAAAAAATATAAGGCCTTGGGGTGGAAGTTTTTAGGGGTTACCTGGTCATGTAAGACAACTATCAGTCTGAGTGATTGATAGATCCAACAACTTCCCATCCCTAACACAGTGAAGCAACTACAAGCTCCTAGGTCTGCTGGAATATTAGAGGGCCTTCATCCCACATCCAGCACAATGCCCGCAACCTCCATACCATCTGGGGGAACTGGCATTGAGTAGAAGTAGAAGTATTAGAAGCAGCTGCTTTTATCAAGCTCAGACATCAGTTGTTCAAGTATAAGCCTTAGGAACCACTCCATTTAGTATCCCCATGAGCCTAGATGATACCTAAGTGACACCAGATGTAATGAGTTCGGCATTATGGCAGGAACAGCACAGAAAGAACCGTATTGGGCTTAGTCACAACTCTGGAAGGGAACAGAGATACAATTTTCTATTATTGAACAATAAGTATTAGGGATATATAAGGCCCTTCAACAAGTAGAGCCCTTAATGGCCACTCTTTTGGTAACTGTCAAAACTGGGTGGCCTATTAATGGGTGGATATATGATATATTCAGAAGACCAGCATCTGTCATAGCATAAGCCCTCACATTGCAAAAATGGCATACTTATTTACAGTCAGGGAGTGTTCTCTCCAATAGTCCACTGGGAGGTGAATTGCATGCTGTCTTGGGGCCCGTAAAATATGAAACCTTTAATTCGCCCCAGCCCGAACTTTCTGTGAGGCTTCCTTACAAATAAAGGAAGGCACATGCCTTATTCCTGAAGATTCTTGTTATACAGATGGCTCGAATAAGAGAAATCCTAGTCACCGGATTGTGGTAACAATCCAACCTCAGACTGACACTACCTGATTTGAGACCGGAGATGATAAAAGCAGCCAGGGGGCTGAACTGAGGGCTGGCTGGACGGTATGCACTTCTAAACCTTGGCCCCTTACCTTCTGCATGGACAGTTGGGCTGTCTATAAGGGTTTGACAATCTGGATTACTCAAAGGGCTCGGGTCAACTGGTAAATTTTACAGAAATCATTATGGAAGTGTATCTGGGAAAGGACACAGGACCCTGCTGTCGCTCTTAGTGTTCTTCATATCTCAGCACACAGGTCTGTCTCACCCTCTGGGAGTACTGAGTGCCATGTACTGATATCCCTGAAGGATAGTGATAGGGGAACACATTTCACTGGACATGAGGTATAGGACAGGGCTTGTGAGTGGGACGTACATTGGCAATTTCGTTTGCCCTATGATTCATGGCTGACAGGCATATTGAAAGGAAGAACGGCCTTCTTAAAGCTCAACTCATAGCCCTCCCAAAGACACCACAGTTTATGGATGGACCAACATCTTGCCAGAAGCTATACTTACTATATTTGATTGGGAAAGGCTGTGGAACAGGCTGTGGAATTGTGCTAATGCACAATTAGATAACAAAACCAGTGCATCTATGACTATTGTTGTCCAGAAAACAAAGTCTGAGGCCCTGGTTCCTGAGCTCACAGCAGGCCAGAGAAGCTTCTCAGCCCATCCTCTAGGGGGAGGGGGCACTTGGATGGCAGTTGGAATGGCAACCCTCCACCCCAGGATGGATAGGCTGTTTCTTGTCAGAGTGTAAGAAATAGCCTAGCAGCTAAAATGGTCTCTGTTGACCCTGCTGGAGTCTGGCCCAAAACAATCACTATATACGTATTCTGGACAGGTATCTGTACCCTGAGTTGGTTACCTAATGTAGTCATTTGTATCACCTTTAATTCTATATATATAGACTAATTCTTTGTTTTCTCCACCCCAGGAAACATGTCTGTTATGTTCCTCCTACTCATGAACTTCAGACCACTTCTGTCCTCATGACAAGGAGTGAAACCACTAACATCATCTTAATAGATGGAGAGGTTCTCTCCAGACAAGTACCTACTAAGCATTTACTCTTTTAGCCTTAGGTGAAGGAAACCTTTCTCTGCAATGGGCACGGACTAGATGGTCTAAAATGAGATTCATGCTAGACATGCCATTTGCTCCCTTTTTCAAGTTACCTTATTCCAGGTTACCACGATGGTGTCACCCCTGCAAGGAAATGATCCTATGCTCACTTTGACAGTGGTCATCAAGCTGGTTTAGAACCTGGGGACACAGTGGCAAAAAGTCTTACTCTTCTCTGTTGTATCATCAGTATAGATCTCTTTTCTCATTGCTGTCTGTACTATTGCTTTGGTTTATGCCTTCAACTTGAACATAGCCTTGCAAAAAAAACAAAAAAAAAAACATGCCCCAAAGAGGTCACTCTGATGGCTCGGGGATATCATGAAAGAGGTGAGCTCATGACATTCAAAGAGCCAGAATTGAGGGGTGTGATATGAGAACCAAAATAATGCCATTTTGGACAAATCTGCCTTGATAACTGCTCTGTGACCTGAAGGCTTCTTGAGCACAACCCTCACCGTTCCTTTTGTCTAACCATACATATAATAACCCTTAAATATACACTTGAGTCATGCCGGCCTTGATCTGCTCTGGAGATATGGCTACATTTTCTCCCAGGTGGTCTACCAGCACATACTCCCTGGCCTCTAGGGCTATAAAAGTAGTTCTTTACGGTTGGTAGGGCTGCAGAGATCTACTTATCTTGCAGCCACCTAAACTCTTTTTCTGTCTGAAAGTCCCTTAAATAAGCCATTTCTCATCAATCTGGACTTGTCAGCCTTTTTCATTGATCTTACTAATCCTTTGGCCTTTCGAGGTACTTATGCAAACAACTTTATGGAACAGGACAACATCAAAATAAAAAGCTTTTGCACAGCAAAGGAAGCCATTGACTAAACAAAAATTTGGCAACCTAATAAACTGGAGAAGTTATTTACAAATGATATATTTGATAAAAAGTTGATATCCAAACTCACACAACTTAACACACACACCAAAAATATCCAATTTAAAATTTGGCAGAGGACTGGGGTCTCTGGCTAACTCAGTTGGTTAAGTGTTTGGCTTCAGCTCAGGTCATGATCTCACAATTTGTGAGTTTGAGCCCCACGGTGGGCTCTGTGCTGACAGCTCGAGCCTGGAGCCTGCTTCAAATTCTGTCTCTCTTTCTCTGCCCCTCTCCTGCTTGCACTCTGTCTCTCTCTTTCTCTCAAAAATAAACAAACATTAAAAAAAAAATTTTAATGAGCCGAGGACCTGAATAGACCTTTTTCTGAAAAAGACATACAGATAGCCAACAGACATATGAGAAGATGCTCAACATGACTAATTACGAGGGAAATGCAGAGCAAAATCACAATAAGCTATCACCAGAAAAGAGATGGGGGGAGGGGAGTCCCTGTGTGTAAAATAAAGAGGATTAACAGGTACAAATTTCCAGTTATAAAATAAACACATCACAATGATGAAAAGTACAACATAGGGAATATAGTCAATACTACTGTAATAACATGGTATGGTGGACAGATGGTAACCACGCTTATCATGGTGAGCACTGACTAATCCACAGAGGAGTTGATCAGCATGTTGTGTACCTTAAACCAATATATTATATATTAATTGTACTTTAATAAAAATATTACTTTCAAACTAATTTCCCCAAAATACAGGTTTTCCTGGATTTACAGTCGGGTTACATCCTGATAAACCCACCATAAATGGAAAATATTTTAAGCCAAAAATGTGTTTAATACACCCAACATACCAAACATCATAGATTAGCCTAACTTAATTGTGCTCAGAACACTTATATTAGCCCACAGCTGGGCAAAATCATCTAACACACAGTCTATTTTAGAATAGTGTGGAATATCTCATCTTACTTATTAGATGCTCTACTAAAAGTGGAAAACAAAATTCTTTATGGGTACAGAATGGTTTCAAGTATATCAAGTATTTACCCTTGTGATTACGGGGCTGACCGGGAGCTGTGGCTCGCTGCCACTGCCCAGCGTCACAAGGGAGCATCACACTGCACACAGCTTGCCTGGGAAAAGATCAAAATTCCAAGTATCGTTTCTACTGAGTGTGTCTTGCTTTCACACTATAGTAAAGTCAAAAAAAAAATCTTAAGTGAAACCATTATAAGTTGGGTGCTTTCTGTAGTTGATAGTACTTGAAGTATTTTTTTCCAAAATTTTTTACACATTTTTAAACAAAAATTGGGATCATTTTATACACAAATAGACACATATGTAAAAAACTGCATTGTGACCTTTGAATATCTTATTATACCATGGACATTTTAATATGTCATTAAATATGTCTGGAAAATGATTTTTAAAATTTTTAATATTGACTAGAATTACATAACCCAAAGCAAAATTATGTGCACATTAAGAAGCTCCATTCGATCTTGATCCACCCAGCCGTTAACCACTATTCTCACCATCGCCCCCATCACCTTTACCACCATCATCACTGTTACTGCTACCATCAGTTCCAGAACACTCCCTGCCCTGTAGAGTAACCACTACATTAAGTTGTTTATCTTTGCAGTTGAGATTATTTTTTAAAATGTTTAATGTTTATTCATTTTTAAGAGAGAAACAGAACAAGCAGAGGAGGGGCAAAGAGAGCAAGACACAGAATCTGAAGCAGCCTCCAGGCTCTGAGCTGTCAGCACAGAGCCCTATGCGGAGCTCAAACCCATGAACCCTGAGATCATGATGTAAGCTGAAGTCTGATGCTTAACCAACTGAGCCTCCCAGGAGCCCCTGAAAACACTATTTTTAATAGCTCCATGATATTCTATCCTGAAGAGATATAAGATTTACACATTCTTCTCCTTTTGGACATACGGGATGCTTCTAATTTTTTTTTTTTTACCACTGTAACTAGTATTTAAAACAATGTTTCACAATATTTCCATGATGTGGAAGAATTTCATGACATCCTATTCACTATGTTCTATTTTTCTGCCCAGCACCAAAAGAGAAATATATTGTTCATTAATTTGTACTTCTGTGTTTTACCAAAATCATGAAGCTAAGTGTCCCTTAGAATTAGTCAAATTTAGTTCAATCCCCTCACTTAGCAGAAGTAGGAAAGTGAAAGAGTGTGTATGACTTGCCCAAAGCCACAAGCTAGTTAGCAGGACAGAGATGGGGATGGACAGGTCTGCATCTGCCTCGGCATTGCTCCCCACCCCAGGACTGATTATCTGGCTGGTGTGACTGATGAGAGTGGGAGCCCCTTTCCCACTGGCCAGCCCATGTACCCCTCTTCAGTCTGCACCTTCCCAGAAGGAAGGAAGACTTTTTAAAGTGAAAAGTGGCTGCATTTCTCTGCTAGAGCATCCCAGTGGAACCGTCTTTAGGTTAAACATCAGATATATAAATAAGAAAAAAAAAAGAAAACTGAGGAAGTAAGAAGAGGGGTGATTCCAAAGTTTCAGTATTTCTTCTAAATCATGCCGCAGAATCCAGCCAGCTGCCAAGGCAAGAGAATCTGTGAAGCTAGATTCCACTCAAGTCCTTGGACATGCTCCCTTCCCTTGTTCTTTTCTCTTAAGGCAATATAAAAATTCCCTGGGATTCAGAAGTGTTTGGCTCAGCAAAGAAAGTTTGAGCATTTTTTCCAAGATAATATATAGTTAAGCGCACAGTATGTATGTAAAATGATTTTTATTGCAGCCTTAGTTATTATAATGAAAACTGGAAAATAATCTAAATTATATTTCCTCAGTATATCTCTCATTTGCCTCCACAGGTTCTCCCAGCCTTACCGGTCTTTTCTTTCTAAATGTTGTTTATTATTTATTTTTGAGAGAGAGAGAGAGAGAGCACAAGTGAAAAGGGGAGAGGTGGGGGAGAAGACAGAAGATCAAAAGCAGGCTCTCTGCTGACAGGAGAAAGCCCCCTGTGGGGCTCAAATTCACAAACCATGAGATCTCGAGCTGAGCCAAAGTAGAAAAACTTACCTGACTGAGCCACCGAGGCACCCAATTGTATCTGTTTTTTAGACCCTGGTTCACACTGCTTTCTCTACGTTAGGTATTGCTAAGGTGAACCCACTCTATATAGACCCATAAATGTCCACCTACTGAGGCCAGTCAGCCACACTTACAGTCAGTCTCTCACTCTGTCTGATACCTCTAATGGAGAACTACACTGCAGAACAGATCTGGCTTGGCAAGTGGCTGCCAAAGATGGTGACTGATGAGAGGGAATGTGAGGGAGTAAACTTCCTTGTGAGGGAAACTTTGACTAATGGAAAAGAAAAGAAAGGGAGCTGGCAGACAAATTCCTTCTTCTTTCCTCCCTTCGAATACTGTTCTGAGGTGTGACTTTATATAGTCTTTCTGGGTATATGTTACATGACCAGGCAAGCGTACCTGTGAAGGAACGGGTTTTAACTCTTATGGTTTTATCATGAAACAAAAGATATCATGTGGTGTGGTTTCCCATCTTTCACTACTTCATACATCTTTTCCTTCACTCTTGCTGCCTTCAGACTGCACCTTCCAAATGAAACATACACATTTATTTCTTGTCTTGAGTTCTGTTTCAAAGGGAACCTGGGCTAAGGCAGGTTGGTTGTTTAGCTTTGCGTTTAATGTTTATTTATTTTAGAGAGAGAGACTGGAGAGGGAGACAGAATGAGTGGGAGAGGGACAGAGAGTGAGGGACACAAGATTCTGAAGCAGGCTCTGCATTGAGAGCTGAAAGTCCAATGCCGGACGTGAACTGTGAGACCACGAGCTGAGCCAAAGTCAGATGCTTAGCCAGCTGAGCCACCCAGATGCCCTAGAAGGTTGGTTTTAAAACTGATCTTAAAATTTGAAGTTGTCAACAGTAGAAAATAAAAATGATAATGTATCCTGTATTTGATAGTTTGAAAAGAACTCTGAGTTATATTTTTGGAGGAAAGTTAACCCTGATTGTTTCTAGATAGTAAGATTTTGGACATTTCTTTTTCTTTTTTTAACCATTATAGGGGAGCCTTGGTGGCTCAGTCAGTTGAGCATCCAACTTTGGCTCAGGTTATGATCTCACAGTTCGTGGGTTCAAGCTCCGCATTGGGCTCTATGCTGACCTCTAGCTCAGAGACTGGAGCCTGCTTCGGATTCTGTGTCTCCCTCTCCCTCTGCCCCTCCCCTGTTCACACTCTCTCAAAAATAAATAAAGGTAAAAAATTGTTTTTAAATCATTATAAATTGATTGTTTTTAAAATAAATATATATTAAACTTATAAACAGAATAATTTTTGAGAGTGCAATTTTTACACTAAAATGTTGATAAATTTTTCAACACTATATAATTTGTTCTAATGAAAAATATTTAAGTACAAAGATTTTATCAATGCCAAGTTTATATAGAAGTAAATTTTATGTATGTAAAGAGATTCATAATATATAAACCATTTTTGAATGGAACTTTTATTAAACCAATTTTTTTAATTAGGCTATCTACTGATACATCGCTTTACTCAGCATACAGTTTCAGAAATGCCGTTTAATAATTGTCTATTTACAAAGAACAACAGTCCTTTTATGACACTCAAGATTTTTGGCTTGTAGCCTTGTAGACACAGTTCACTGTACTATTTATAACTGTCCACATAAATTGGTCATAAAAGGATGGTATTTGGGGTTAGTTTAGTCAGTTCCCTGCAGAATTCAATAATAAACCTGTTGCTAAACTTAGAAATGTTATTTTTATTATTTACATGTGAAGTGGGTTTTTTTCCATTTATGGCATATTAGCTGATTTAAATAAGAAACTTATATTTGAGTGAAGATTTCATCTGAGTGTACAACCTAAATGGAAAAATTTGAAGCCAAATAAAACCATACTAAAAAATAAGGATGGTGCCAAATTTTAGATCTAAATAAATTAGGAAGTAGATCAGCCAATGGTTTATAATTCTAAATTCAGATATGTTAATATACAGAGATAGTATGACAAAGCTTAGTTACCATCATCAACTCTGAAATGTCACTTTTGCAGGAGAAGAGAAGATGAAGATTAAAAGCAGTTGGCTAAGTCAAAAGATACCAATTTCTGACACACATGTCCCATGCCTGATGAGATATGTAATTAAAAAGGTGTGTAGATAACACTATGAAACAAGAGTAAAAAAAATAGTCATTGTTTTAAGCCTATACCAATGAAATAACTGGTGCGCCCTCATTCTTCTTCTAACTAAATTCTGGAATTACTTGCCCATTCTTCTTGCAGTATCTAATTTCAGTCCTCCTAGAGCTCCCTTTATAGGGAAGGAATAGATCAAATCATCACCAAATACATAATTATAAACTCTGGTAAGTGTTGTGAAGAAATGTTCCAAAAAGTGAATAAAGCCTATAATGAAGATAATGATCTATTTATTGTGGCAGGACTGAAGGCATGCTCCAGGAAAGGCTTCCTTGAGTAAGTAACTAACATCCATGCCCATATCCTAAGGAGTTTTCCAGGCAAAAAGAAGAAGTATGCCAGGCAGATGGAAGAGGTTGTGTCAATTCATGACACATTCAGTGACTGATAGAATTTTGGTGTGGGTGCTAAATAAATTTGGAAAGTTGGAGAGCCTAAATTCTCCAAATTCTGGCCAGAACATGTAGGGACAAAGCCATTCTCCACCCTCCCCACTTTCTCTAGTATCTCAGTCCTGGAGCTGTCCACTGCAACATGCTCCAGGGTTTCCCCTTCCAAAAGTTCCACCTAGGAGGCTTTGCCTAAGCAAAACCTTCAGTGTGCTGGTGACCATGAAATGAACTTACTTCTGGTATAGTACATCTAATGAAACTTTCTAGATTATAAGGGGTAATCAGCAAACATCCTAGCAACAAAGGATGGCACAGCATGCCAGGCAGCAAGAGTGAAGAGCTAAATCCATCACCAGACCCCAAGAGAGCTGGGAAAAGAGTAGTTTCGAGAATCTGAATAGATAAACTGTATGGAGATGACACCTGAAAAAAATATTTCCTTTGACAAAGGTATCCTGTGGCTATCCTTCAGATAAGCCAATGGAAGGTGTCCAGCCTCTCTCATTTGCTACCCTCTAATCTCTGGTCACTGCTGGAACCCAACAAAGCCACATACATGTGTCATCCTCCCAAGACACAGAACAGAAGGGAGAATGGAGGTAGGCAAACCAGGTGACTTCATAAGTGGAGGTTAAAGTATAGTGCTTAGTTTCTAATCTTAGGGGAGGCACTTAGAAAATGTGTGATCTTAGAATGTTAACCCATCTCCACAGGCCTCAACTTGCTCACCTTTAAAATGTAAGTGATGGAAGCATGAGCCAGACTTGACCATGAGGTGGAGGCAAAAGCCACCGCCCCCTCTTTTCCTCCCTTGAGTGAGGTGGCAAGGCGGCCAGAGAGGGAAGGGGGTGCCCACTCAGCCTGAGCCTCATTGTGGACGCCTCCATCTCACACAGCGTTCCTCGAGGGCCTCTAGTGTGCAACCTCGGCCCCAGCAGCCTCTGCTCGGCGCACCCAGTGAGGAGGGGGCACACGCCTGGGTGGTGGGGCAAAGAGGGTACCTGAGGCCACTTGCTCATGTGGACAGGCAAAGGCGGCCACGGTGCTGGTGGAATTGCAGAGCTTTAGGGTCCACCCAACCCTTATCTTCAGCCCAGGAAGTAACCCTTGGAACACAGACTATCAAAGGAGCTATACCCTAATTTTCTACAGGCAGTCTCTGTGTTGAATGGAGTATAACCAGGAAGGGCTACCTCAAGAAACAAGCCAAAGTATACATGGTGGAGAGTTCCAAATATCACTATGAGTAGGGAAATAAGAAAACCAAAGGCACAACAAGAGAGACCAAGGGACATAATTAAAAGAACACTTTATGAATGGACAGGCTGTGGACAGTTAAGGAGCCTCCTTTAATGTGGCAGAAGTCACAGGTGTAGATCACATAACAAAGTTTTAAAACTTACAAGAGACAGAAAGCTAGCCAAAATGAGAAATGTAAGAACTCCCATCTAAAGAAATTCCAGGAAGAGGTGAAAGCTAAAGAATTGGTCAAAACAGATATAAGCAACATACCTGACCAAGAATTCAGAAAAACAGTCATAAAATTAATCGCTGGCCTTAAAAAAGGCATGGAAGACACCAGAGAAGCTACTGCTACAAAGATTATGGACCTTAAAAATAGTAGTGACAAATTTAAAAATGCTATAAATGAGGTACATAATAAAATGGAGGTAGCCACTGCATGAATGGAAGAGGCAGAGGGGAGAATAGGTAAATTAGAAGACACAATTATAGAAAGAGAGGAAACAGAGAAAAAGAGAGATAAATTGATCCAGGAGCACGAAAGGAGAATTCGAGACCTGAGTGATACAAAGCAGAACAATATCAGTATCATAGGAATTCCAGAAGAAGGAGAGAGAGAGAAAGGGACTGAAGAGGTATTTGAACAAATTATAGCCCAGAATTTCCCCAATCTGGGGGAAGTAACTTGAATCGATCATCTGTACAACATATATTGCAACTGGCAAAATATGAGGATAAAGAGAGAATTCTGAAAGCAGCTAGGGATAAAAAGGCCCTAACATACCAAGGGAAAACTATCAGGGTGGTTGCAGACCTATCTACTGAAACTTGGCAGACAAGAAAGGAATGGCAGGAAATCTTCAATGTGATGAACAGAAAAAATGTGCAGCCAAGAATCCTTTATCCAGCAAGCCTGTCATTCAGAATAGAAGGACAGATAAAGGTTTTCCCAAACAAACAAAAATTAAAGGAATTCATCGCCACTAAACCAGCCCTACAGGAAATCCTAAGGGGGACTCTATGAGGGAAATGTTGCAAGGAACACAAGGTACCAAAGACACCACTATAAGCATGAACCCTACAGAGAACACAATGACTCAACCCAAAATTTTCAATAATAACACTGAATGTAAATGGACTAAATGCTCCAATCAAAAGACATAGGGTAGCAGAATAGATAAAAAAAAAAATCCATTTTTTCTGTCTACAAGAGACTCATTTTAGACCTGATGACACCTTCAGACTGAAAGTAAGGGGATGGAGAAGTCTCTATCATACTACTGGAGTAGCCATACTTACGTTGGACAAACTGGACTTTAAAATAAAGGCAGTAACAAAAGATGAAGAAGGGCATTATATAATAATTACAGGGTCTCTCCATCAGGAAGAGCTAACAATTATAAATATCTATGCACTGAATTTGGGAGCACCTGAATATACAGTTAATCACAAAGAGAAGCAATCTTATTGATAAGACTGTACTAATAGCAGGGGACTTTAACACTCCACTTACAGCAATGGATAGATCAACTAGACAGAAAATCATTAAAGAAACAATGGACCTGAATGACACATGGGACCAAATGGATTTGACAGATATATTTAAAACTCTACAACCTGAGGCTAGGGAATTCACTTTCTTCTCAAGGGTTCATAGTACATCTCCAAGATAGATCACATACTGGGTCATAAAGCAGCCCTCCATAAATATAAAAGAATTGAGATCATATCATGCACACTTTCAGATCACAGTGCAATGAAACTTGAAATCAATCACAGGGAAAAGTCTGGAAAATCTTCAAAAATATGGAGGCTAAATAACATCCTACTAAGCAATGATTGGGCCACTCAGGCAATTAGAGAAGAAACGAAACAATATACGGAAACAAATGAAAATAAAAATACAACAATCCAAACTCTTTGGAATGCAGCAAAGGCAGTCCTAAGAGGAAAGTATATTGCAACCCGGGCCTATTTCAAAAAAACTAGAAAAAGCACAAATACAAAATCTAACAGAGCACCTAAAGAAAGTAGAAGGGGAGCAGCAAGAGCACCCCAAGCCCAGCAGAAGAAGAGAAATAATAAATATCAGGGCATAAATAAACAATATAGAATTTAAAAAAAAACATTTGAACAGATCAATGAAATCAGGGTTTGCTTTTCAAAAAAATAAACAAAATTAATAAACTTCTAGCCAGGCTCCTCAGAAAAGAGAGGGCACCCAAATCATGAATGAAAATGGATTTATTACAACCAATCCCACAGAAATATAAGCAATGATTAGGAAATACTATGAAAAATTATATGCCAACAAACTGGACAAACTAGAAGAAATGGACAAATTCCTAAACAAACATGCACTACCAAAATTCAAACAGGAGGAGATAGAAATCTGAAAAGACCTATAACCAGTGAAGAAATCAAATCAGTTATCAAAAGTCTCTGAACGAATAAGAGCCCGGGGCCAGATGGCTTCCCTGGGGAATTCTACCAGACATTTAAATCAGAATTAATACCTATTCTTCTCAATCTATTCCAAAAAATAGAAATCGAAGGAAAACTTTCAGACTCATTCTACGAAGCCAACATCACTTTGATTCCCAAACCAGACAGAGACCTAGCAAAAAAAAAAAAAAAAAAAAAAAAAAAAAAAAAAAAAAAAAAAAAAAAAAAAAAAAAAAAAAAAAAAAAAAAAAAAAAAAAAAAAAAAAAAAAAAAAGAGAGAGAGAGAGAGAGAGAGAGAGAACTACAGGCCAATATCCTAGTGAATACAGATGCAAAAATCCTTAACAAGATACTAGCAAGTCGAATTCAACAGCATATAAAAGGAATTATCCACCATGATCAAATGGGATTCATTCCTGGGTTACAGGGCTGGTTCAATATTCGCAAATCCATCAATGTGATACATCACGTTAACAAAGGAAAAGATAAAAACCATATGATCCTGTCAATAGATACAGAAAAAGAATTTGACAAAATACAGCATCCTTAATAAAAAACCCTCAAGAAAGTCGGGATAGAAGGAACTTAAACATGATAAAGGCCATTTATGAAAAGCCCACAGCTCATATCATTCTCAATAGGGAAAAACTGAGAGCTTTCCCCCTGAGATCAGGACCATGACAGGGATGTCCACTCTCACCACTACTGTTTAACATAGTGTTGGAAGTCCTAGCATCAGCAATCAAACAACAAAAGGAAATCAAAGGCATCAGAATTGACAACGATGAAGTCAAACTTTCACTTTTTGCAGATGACATGATACTCTACATGGAAAACCTGACCAACGCCACCAGAAGCCTGCTAGAACTGATCCATGAATTCAGCAAAGTCACAGGGTACAAAATCAACGTACAGAAATCAGTTGCATTTACACCAATAATGAAGCAATGGAAAGAGAAATCAAGAAACTGATCCCATTCAGAACTGCACCAAAAACCATAAAATACCTAGGAATAAACCTAACTAAAGATGTAAAAATTCTGTATGATGAAAACTATAGAAATCTTATGAAGGAAATTGAAGAAGACACAAAGAAATGGAAAAACATTCTATGCTCATGAATCATAAGAATAAACATTGTGAAAATGTCATTACTACCCAAAGCAATCTACACATTCAGTGCAATCCCCATCAATATTTTTTGAGAGAGAGAGAGAGAGAGACACAGACAGACAGACAGACAGCATGAGCAGGAGAGGGTCAGAGAGAGAGGGAGACACAGGATCCGAAGACAGGCTCCAGGCTCTAAGCTACCTGTCAGCACAGAGCCTGACATGGGGCTTGAACCCATGAACTGTAAGATCACGACCTGAGCCAAAGTTGGATGCTTAACTGACTCAGTCACCCAGGCACCCCTGTTTTCAATATTTGAAGAACCTCCGTGCTGTTTTCCAGAGTGGCTTCACCAGTATGCATTCTTACGAGCAGTGCAAATGGGCTCCTCTTTCTCCACATTCTCGCCAACATCTGTTGTTGTCTGAGTTGTTAATTTTACTCATTCTAACAGGTATGAGGTGGTATCTCATTGTGGTTTTGCTTTGTATTTCCCTGATGAGTGATGTTGAAGCATTTTTTCATGTGTCTGTTAGCCATCTAGAGGTCTTCTTTGGAAAAGAAGGCAATAGCCAAAAGATGGAAGTAACTCAAATGTCTATCAATGGGCAAATGGATAAACAAAATATGGTATATTCATTCAATGAAGCGTATGGAATATCATTTAGCCATAAAAATGAATAAAGTGTTAATACATGCTACGAACTAGATGAATCTTGAAAACATTATGCTGAGTGAAATAAAGCAGTCTCTCTCTCTCTCTCTCTCTCTCTCTCTCTCTCTCTCTCTCTCTCTCTCTCACACACACACACACACACACACCTACACACTATATGATTTCTTTCATATGAAAGTCTAGAATAGAGAAATCTATAAAAATGGAAAGTAGATCAGTGGTTGCCAAAGGGTGGGGAGAAGGAAATGGGATATTGGGGTGATAGCTAAAAAGTATGGAGTTTTTAAAAACAACCAAAAAAAGAAAAAGAGTATGGAGTTTCTTTGAGGTGATGAAAATGTTTTAAAATCAACTCTAGTGATGGCTGCAAGTAGCTGTGAATATACTAAAAATTATTAAATTTCACACTTTAAATGGATTAAATGGATTAAGTGGGTAAACTGTACTGTATGTTAATTATATCTCAAACCTTTTAAAAAAAAACTTATCACATCTTCTTGATCCACTCCTCAGGTGATGGACACTCAGGCTTTTTCCATGTTTTGGCTATTGTTGACAGTGCTGCTATGAACATTGGGGTACATGTGCTCCTATGCATCAGCATTTCTGTATCTCTTGGGTAAATTCCTAGCAGGGCTATTGACGACCACTGTCTTAAAGTGAGTGTAACCATTCTGATTAAATTCAGACTCCTTACCCTGCTGTACAAAGCCCTCCAGGAGCAGCTCCTGCCAACTCTTCATCCTCATTACCCACTGCTTTCCCCACTCTTCTCCACTTGCTGTATTCACATTGGACATCTTTTGGTTTATTGGAATGTACGTCTCAATTTTATCTTAACTGTTGTAGACCTTCCCTTTGCCTAAAATACTCTTTCTCTTGAGTTTATTTTGCTGGCTTATTATAACAGCAGATGCAAAGGTTCAAAGGTGGTAGCTTGCTTGACCTGCTTGAGAAAGAACAAAGTGAGGGGTGCTTATGTGTAGACAGTAGCCACAAAGCTAGAGGCAGGAAGACAAGTAGGATGTTTTGCTCTTAGCTGTTCAGATGTCTCCACCTGCTCTCAACTAGTTTTCTACTTATCAACACAAGTTCTGTGCCCCCTAGTCGATTCATTTTTTCCAAGTATAACCTCTTCCACTAATGACTGGATGAATGAATGAACGAAGGAATCTGTATCTTAACATTAACACATTGTATGAGCTTATTAATGTTCAATAAGCATTCAGCAAGTATTAAGAAAAAACCTATGTACAGCCAAAATACTCTACTATGGTTAGTACAAATATGGTCGAGTCACTGTCCTGGCTTTTAAGAAGTTTTTAGCTTGTTGAGGAAGACGTTACATACATCTATAACTAAAACACCAGCAGGATAGAATTAAGTGCCATATGCCGGGAGCCGCACTGGCCTTGCTCGGTGACATGGTCACAGTAAGGAAATGGCAGACGTTGCACGGCTCCTGCCATGAGAGGCGGAACTGGTATCTCCTTCTGTTACTACTGCTCATGTGAAATTAAGCCTGTTGCTATTGATTAGGCCTCACAATGTTCCAAGTCAGACCAATATCCCTCACACAGTTACCCCATAAGAAAAAACATATTCTTGCCCCTGCACAAGGGATTTTAGATCAAAGTGCTGCAGATATTTGCCAAAAGCTCTTCTAATGAGCTTGCAGACCCAAAATATAAAAGGGGGCTAAGAACACAAGAGTTACAATTAACTCTGGCCCAGAGAAAAAGAGCCTGACTTAGAGATAAGAAACAGACAAGGACCGGACATCAGTTGCTGCATATATTTTTGCTATTGGAGTCACAAATACCCTCCCTTGTACTGACTTCAGCTATGAGGATGGATAAAAAGTTAGAAACCCAGGTGCAAGGTCAACACACACAGGGCCCCCATTATGCTTACATCAAGGAAAGGGCTTTCTCTAGCAACTTGTTAAAAAACATTCTTTCTCTTATGGTTAAGGAGCTAGATAAAATAACTCCCAGCCTATCTTTATACAATTTAACCTATGTTTTAATTTTAGCATTACTAACTTAAATAATATGTATATTATCCTGTTTTTTACTAAAAACATCTTGTTATTCTCTTGATTGTAAAATTTACTTAACCTTATGTAAGTGCATTACATGACTTGTTTATAACATGTTAATTAAAAACAAAGTCATAATTATTGGCCAAAACCCAACCCGTACAAAATAAGATAGGTTTGTTACTTTCTTAACCTTGGGGACTGATGCCAAAAATAAATTGGGATGGTTCTACAAAAATACTTCTGTAAAACTTGTCTCTGTACACCTTCGATGATTAAAGCACCTTATCACTAAGAGTTAGAAACTGTAAACGATTTCTATTTTCTGATTCATGTTATTGCTTACCCAATAAAGAAGACACCAAAGCAGACGGAGAGAGAGAGAGATGTCTGCTTGGTGATGAACAACAAAGAATAAAATTTGTGGCTCTCTCATCACTCTCTGGTGCCAACACCGTCCATCCTTTCAGGGACCCCTGGACCTGCTGGAGCTGGACTCCAGCAGCTATAACCTAGACAGTTCAGATGTTTCCACCTACTTTCAACTTGTTTTCTACTTACCAACACAAGTTCTGTGCCCCCTAGTCTATTTATTTTTCCCAGGTCAAACCTCTTCCATTAATGACTGGATGAGTGAACGAAGGAATGAATTTGTATCTTAACACTAATACATGGTACATTTTTACATTTTAATTTTACATTTTACATTTACATTTTAATACATTAAAAAGAGTGACCACTTCTAGGTAGAGAAATCACAAAAGATATTATATTTGAATGGAGTAAGACTTGATAAGGTGAGAATGGACAGGAAGGGCATTTAGGTCTATGAAAATAAATGAAGAATCTTGGAGCACAAAGAGATATTAAACTCTTTAATTTTACGTTTTACATTTACATTTTAATACATTAAAAAGAGTGACCACTTCTAGGTAGAGAAATCACAAAAGATATTATATTTGAATGGAGTAAGACTTGATAAGGTGAGAATGGACAGGAAGGGCATTTAGGTCTATGAAAATAAATGAAGAATCTTGGAGCACAAAGAGATATTAAACTCAAAAAAACTGAGTTTCCACAAGTATACCAAATTATTTTAGAGCTGAATAAGTACTCTTTCAACTTCATGCTTCCTTGTTAAACCTTAAATGCAATTTGTTAATGAGACCCCAACCTTGAAGAGCCACAAAATTCTGGTGTAAATCTTCAGGATATGTCTGGGCCAGTAATAAAAATACAAAATAACAGATAAGCTTGGAAGAAAAACTGTCTAGGTTATAGGTTACAGTGTCTTCTGTTATCCACCCCATAATATATTTGGTGCTCCTTTGTCCTTTCTAATTCAAATACATAATCTACTTTCACATTCATATGAACTAACTTCTGCTTGCCTTGGAAGCTGAGCTTAGTCAATTATAAATGTGTACTTTGAAATTTTGTCTATCTGAACATTTACAAATTTGCTACTAGCCTTTTAAAAACTCAGAAGTTTTAGATTGACTCATATAAAGCAAAATCATTATAATATTCACTAGAGAAAGAAAACAATTGATTTAGACTTAGAGTTGACAAAGTAAATTCAGTATGTTAAAAAAAATAGTTGATACCATTATGGTTCCATAACATTGGACTTGAACTGTGACTGATAATAAGTATTTACACTTAACATTCACATGAAGGTTGTGTCTACAAACCTCAACAGTTTCATAATACTTCCAAATATTTGGTATTTTAATTTACCTTGCAAATTTCATTGCTTACTAGAGTAACATGTGATAACATCCCTTATATAGATCAAGAATGTATACATTTTCAGTACTAGAGAATTAGGCATAAAGGTCATTACAATTCTGCAGCCAACCTGGGTCAACAAGAAACCCTTAGCTTCTTTCTGATAATGTGGACTTGGAGACAAATAAGAACTTAAAACAATAAGTATTAGAGAGGCAATACTTTGTACCTATGACAAGGTATTATATTTTGGGTTTGTTTGTTTTTATTTTTGTTTTAAATCTGATAAATTGGAATGATTCATCATCAGGACAAGAATTGGGGATTGGTCATAGACAGGGAAGAGGAAGGGAGACAGGGGAGGCAAGGCTGTTGTTGGGCATGCGGACATGATACCCAGGGCCCTGGCCACACTGGCAATGGGTAGGAAGGGGCAGGACTGGGGTAGGAAGATAGTAGGTTTTTCAAAAGTGGTGGTGGGAGGGGGTTGAATAAGTCTGCCTGGCTCTCACTTCTTGTTTTTGAACTGATTGGCCAGCCAGTCCAGGTCTTCGTATAGCCCATCCCTGCTGGTGGCACAGGTGGCCTGAATGTACCAGTTACGTGACACAGGGAATGGAGGCCCAACCTGTCTGTGATCTCAGCAGCATTCATAGCATTAGGCAAATTCTGTTTATTTGCAAAGATGGGGAGCACTGCATCCTGGAGCTCATCCTCCACCAGCATCCTCATCAGGTCCTCCCGGGCCTCATTTCCTCTCTCCCTATCATTGCTGTCAACCACAACTCTCAACCCTTGGGTGTTCTGAAAGTAGTGTCTCCAGAGAGGCCGAATCTTCTCCTGGCCACTTCTCCTGATAATCAGTCACAGTGGGCATTAGGGAAAAAGTAAAATATGAAGACTCTACATTTAGGAAATTTGTACACTTTTTAAAAAGTATATTTGGTATCTACATTAGTATGAGAAAGATTGAGAGAGAGAGAGAAATGGAAACAAAATATAGACAATATTTGTACTAAAGACATTAGAAAACAAGAAGTTAACAGAAGGTATAAGAAGGTTTCATGGAGGAGAGAGCACCTTCAAATAAGGGTGGGATTTATATCATTACTTTAAAAAAGACAAAGTATTCTGGGTGAAGAGAATGGCACAAGCAAACACACTAAGGCATTTTCTCCTTCCTTAATTAATCCATTCAATAATCATTTAATATGCACTTAATTCACAACAGGACCAGTAATTAATAGCTTCAGAGATTAACTGAAAGATAAAATCATACTCCTGATCTTTATGGGAATGGCTTAGGAGTCATTCAACCTTCTAACACAGTGTCTACTCTATAATCAGCTTTTGTTAAATATTTATTAAAAGGCTGAGGTTTCTGCTGCTTTCCCCATATATGTATATTTTAATACCCTCTATCCACTTCACCCATATCTCACAACTGTCATGGGATTGTTTTCTACCTGCTGCTCTTACAGCACACTGTCAGCAGCAGCATTGGAAGATCACTAGGAGCAGCTATTAGTAACTCAGCCAAGATGTGTGGGTTGATGAAGTTCAGCAATGAAAGGACACAAACGCTGATCTATCCAAGGGCAATGTAAAGGGTGATCAATCAGAACAGCCAAATACAACTGTCATCTGACAGCAAGGTTGCTATCTCCTAGGAGAAAACAGGAACAGCAACCTGCCAACTGAAACTGAATGTCAACAGAAAGAATCATACTCGTTTACACACCATGACCCTTGACAGTCTTTGGTTCACATCCACTCTAATTACAAGGACAGCTCTAGAGAACACTATGAAATAGATTCTTATCTTCGGTGCCCTATTACTTTCTTCTTTAGTTTTCTTTTAGGGTCTCTTTCTCTACCTATTTGTTTCTTCAAACCAGCCTCAGGCTTCCCAGAGTCTCTTACCCAAGATGGGT
Source organism: Mungos mungo (assembly GCA_004023785.1). Classification (NCBI taxonomy): domain Eukaryota; kingdom Metazoa; phylum Chordata; class Mammalia; order Carnivora; family Herpestidae; genus Mungos; species Mungos mungo. The sequence goes on from PISW01010777.1 coordinate 43,383, forward strand.
GGGCTTTTCCTTTGCAAACATGGAGGCATGTCATCATTACTAGAGAAAATCATGTGATTTGGCAGGTTGGTTTTCTTGTACTGGCTCAGCTGGTAGAGCACACAACTCTTAATCTCAGGATTGTGAGTTCAAGCCCCATGTTGGGTATGAAGCCTACTTTAAAAAAAATTTTTAGTTTAAAAAAATTTTTTTAAGTAAAGACATTGATCATTATTGTAATCAATAAAACAAGCTCTAAGTGTATACAACTACCAGGCAAGAACACATGCACCTATGAAGAAGTTCATGACAGTGGAGGGCATTCTCCATAGTAATATTAACTAAGGATAAAATGTTTGCACTCTGGATAAGGAAGAACGAATCCATAGGTCTATATAAGTCCCATTTTAAATTGGTTAAAAAAGAATCTTCATTTACTTTTAATGAGACTCTGCCACTCAAGTTCACATGGACTTCTTAGTCATTTTTCCAGTTTTAGTTGGTAAAAACCAGCTGTGGTGAAGTGGTTTTGGTATTTCCTAAACCAATGATGTTATAAGTGAGAGTGTATCCTTATTTGGAAGATTAAATCTTTTAATCTATGTAAAGCATTTATAACACTGCTTGGCATATAAGAGACCCTCAATAAATATTAACTTTTATCATTTATTACTAAAATGTCATGAGTCATGTCTTTCACCATTTCAGGAATTTTACTCCTGAATTTTAAGCTTACTCCTTCTCTACTGGATCATTCCTATCAGCAATGAAATATATTTTAGAACCTCTGTATACAAGCCCTCTATTTTACTTAATAAAAAAAAAAGATGGAACCATAAATTCAATGGTGAAAAGATAGATTTTATAAATGACTTTGGGAAACTAAGTAGCCATATAAAAATAAAATTAAAGTTGCATTATAACCTCCCAGTTTACACCAGGGAAATTTCCTATTAAAGATTTCAGTTGAAGTAATAAAACTATAAATATGCTATAAGAAATCTTGAGAAGCTTTAGCTATTCTCCATGGCACCTGCTGCTCAGACAGCCCCAAGACCTCTCAGTTTGTACCCTGCCTCAGCTCCAGCCATTCTGCCAAGGCACCCTCTCTGTGGAGAGCCCAAGATTAACTTGGTTTACACCTAACCCACTTCAGTTTCAGATATCCTTTCAAGTGTCCTCTGTGCATATTGGCCCAAGACCCCTGGGCCTGCACCCACTTCAGTTTTAGCTGTTCTCTCCATGCTCTACTGCATGGAGAGCCCTAGCACTGCTGGCTTGCTAATACTTCATTCTTTGAACAGAGAGCCTCAGGACCACACTGGCCCATGTCCACTTTAGGTCTGGCCATCCCATCAGGACAGAAACAGCATAGAATGTCCCATGACCCGCAGCCCATGCCAGTCACAGTTCCAGCCAGCCAGCAAAAATCTACGAGGCATACACAGTCCACATAGGAAATGACCATACATGAGATCATTCCTTCAAGTTAAAATTATCTGTTCCACCTAATTCATAAAAATAAACACAAAGTTCAGCAAAATGGAGAGAGAGAAGAATATGCTCCAGATGAAAGAATAAGACAAAAATCTTAGAAAAGAAACTAAGTGAAACAGAGATAAGCAATATACCCGATAAAAAGTTTAAAGTAATAATGATAAAGATGCTGACCAGACTGGACCAAAGAGTGGAAGAACTAAGTGAGAAATCCAACAAAGAGGTAGAAAATATAAAAATAGCCAATAAGAGTTAAAGAATGCAGTAATTGAAAGGAAAAATACACTAGAGGAAATCAGTGGTAGATTAGAAAATGCAGAGGAATGGGTCAGTGAGTTGGAAGACAGGGTAATGGAAAGCATCATATGAAAGAACAAATTTTTTAAAAAGAACTAAAAAAATAAAAGTTAATTTTAGGCAATATGAAGCACACACACAAATATTTGCATTATAAGAGATAGGAGTGTCAGAAAGAGGAGAGAGAGAACGGGTCAGAAAAATTTTAATAAAGAGCCAAAAACTTCCCTAACATAAGAAAGGAAATAGGTATCCAGTTTCAGGAAGCACAGAGAATTCCAGACAAATGAACCCAAGGAATATCACACCATGATGCATAAAAATTAAAATGTCAAGGGTAAAAGTTAAAAGAGAATTTAAAGAGCAGCAAGAAAGAAGCAAAAAGTTATGTATAAGAGAAAATTCATAACGCTATCAGCTCATTTTTCAGCACAAATTTGCAGGCCATAAGGGAGTGGCATGATATATTCAAAGTCCTGAGAGGAAAAAAAACTAAAACCAAGAATGCTGTACTCATAAAGATTATCATTCAGAATTGAAGGAGAGAGAGTTTCCCAAGCAGGAGTTAAAAGAGTACATCACCACTAAATCAGCAATACCAGAATTGTTAAAGAGACTTCCTTAAGTGGAAAGAAGAAGGTCATAATTAGAGGTAAGAAAATTATGAATAAAAATATGTAAAAAGATAACACATATACGAAAAGTGGAGAGGTGTAAAAATAAAGGTTTATATAGCGTGTTCAAACTTAAATGACAATCAATTTGATATAGACTGCTCTATACTTAATGTTATATATGAACTTCATGCTAAACCATGCATCTTTTATGACAATGGTATAAAACTGCAAATTAATCCCAAAAAACTTTTTTTTTTTAGAGAAAACACAAACATGGGAATGTTAAACAACCTATTACTAAACAACCAATGGGTCAGTGAATGAGTCAAGGAAGAAACTTTTAAAAATAAATGGAATGTTTTTCCATTTCTTTGTGTCTTCTTCAATTTCCTTTATAAGTCTTCTATAGTTTTCAGCATACAGGTCTTTTACATCTTTGGTTAGGTTTATTCCCAGGTATTTTATCGTTTTTCGTGCAATTGTGAATGGGATCAGTTTCTTGCTTTCTCTTTCTGTTGCTTCATTTTTAGTATATAGGAATGCAACTGATTTATGTACGTTGACTTTGTATCCTGCAACATTACTGAATTCATTGATCAGTTCTAGAAGGCTTCTGGTGGAGTCGATCGGGTTTTCCATGTAGAGTATCATGTCGTCTGCAAACAGGGAAAGTTTGACTTCTTCTTTGCCAATTCTGATGCCTTTTATTTCCTTTTGTTGTCTGATTGCTGATGCTAGGACTTCCAACACTA
>PISW01010778.1:0-23928 GCA_004023785.1 Mungos mungo
GGGAGGGGAGGGGCGGGGCAAATGCACAAACCAGAAAGGGGCACAGGTGAAGGAAAGTCTGTCACAGACCAAGTTAACAGACGCTTGTCGGGCTGGGGTGTGACCAGTGTCAGAAATTCTCTCCCACAGCCCTTCGCAATTACGACATACACGTATTCCCCCAAATCAATACGGAGAAGAGAAAAGCGCCACAGAAGAAAGGGCAAAGGACATAAACAGGCCGATTCAGAGGGGAAGGAAGGTCAGACGTGAGGCGAGAGCGCACGGCAGTCAGGCGGGTGGGGGTGGGGGTGAGGGTGGGGTCCTCCGGGCGAGCTCCGACCCGGCCCCCCGTGGTGCGGGGAGGGCACAGGGGCTGCCTGCGGGCGATGCCAGGGCCGCCCGTGGGGGGGGGGGGCAGGGCGGACGGACAGAGGAGGAAGGAAGGGCTCTGGCAGCGGGAGAACGAGGCGGAGGGAACCGTCCGCCACCGCACAGAGGACACGCTGGCCCAGCCCGAAGACCACATGCGGACACGGCGGCCACCGTCCAGCACGAGGTCGGGGGCACGGGCCCCGGAGCCCCTGCCCCGAGGAGCTGCCGCGGCGCCGACGCGTCCCAGCCTGGCAAACCCAACGGGGCCGCTCTGGAAAACGTCCGCGGACGTGCTCCTGATGGCGCCACAGGTCGGGGCCAGGGTGTGTTTAGATGAGAAAGGAGTGACAGTGGACGCCGTCCCGGCACCTCTCTGGCTTCCTACTTCCTTACCTGTAAGGCCGAGGTGTAGACAAAGGAACCCGCGCGCGGTACATGTGCGGCACCTGGAGGCTCGGCCGTCACCGGCCCGGCCCCGCCCAAGCACGGCCACGGCTCTGCCCGCACAGCCGGCTTTGGGGACGGGCGGCAAGCTAACCACAGGGGTGGCACTCACCAGCAGATAGATGCTGCTCGCGATGGCCAGGCAGGCTGTCCCCAGGAGGGTGGCAAGCAGGAAGCCGGCAGGGACTGCGAGCCTGGGGAGGGGGGAGGGGAGGTCAGAGGGCTCTGCAGCCCCCGGCCTTGGTCGGGCCTTGGCTGTAAGTGTGCGGGTGCCAGGACCTTGCGTGCCTTAGCGACTCTCGGGGTGCTGGCGCTTGGGCCCCAGTCACCGTGCCGGAAGGAAGCCGCGTAACCGTGGTGGCCTGTGCCCGCGGAGTCCCTGACACCAAGCACCAGGCCCAGGCCCAGGGCCGTGAGCAGAGCCGCCCAGCAGAGCCCAGTGAGCTGGGACCCCGACTGTCCTTGACGTGAGCCACGAGGGCGGAGTCACCCCCAACGCGGCATGAGATGACGGACGGACACAGGGCTGGGGAACCCCTGGCAGGACCCGGGACCCGGGCTTCTGTTTGGGAGAGTCTCTGGGTGGGGGCGGGCCCGGCGGTGCGGACGGCTGCTCACCCCAGATGCAGGACGGCCCGGACGTAGTAGTTCTTGGAGAGAGGGCCCAACACCTTCACCACGCGGGTCAGGTACTTCTGTCCGCTGGGCAGACGGGGAGACAAGACAGACCGCGTCCTCCTCAGCCCCCCACCCACCCCAGCTCCTCCCCCGCAGGGACCGAGGGGCCACAGACGCCGGGCAGGCAGCGGCCTCTGCTGGGGGGCCGGGCCCAGCGCTACGGACGGCCCCGAGCAGGGCGGGCGCACTCACCATCTCTCCATGGTGGACCCCTTCCTCCTCTTCCCCCGGGGGTACTCCAGCAGGCACACGAACACCCCTGCTGCACTGCCAGGCCCGTTAAGGAACAGCCGCGCTCAGCCCGGGGGCCCGAGTGAGCCCCCCGTGCTGACGAGAAAACAGAGAGGTGCGGCCGCGGCCTGGAGGTCACACAGCCGGGGCACAGCCACCCGCCTTGGCTGGCGGGTCACAGCTGGGCAGATCCTGGGCTGTCCCGGGGGATACAGAGGGGATGCCCAGAATCCCCGAGGCCTCGGGGCTGGCCCTAGGGGCTGCTGTAGCCCGGCCCTCACCAGGGCACCAGGGCCTGGCCCCGGGCAAGTTGCTTCCCCGCTCTGAGCCTTGGCCTCCCAGACCGTCACTGAGCCCGCTCCTGCCCTCCCCGCCGCCGCTGCCACCAGGGGGCTAAGGGGCGCAGGGCTGCAGCAGCAGCGTCCCCACCCCCAGCCCGGCAGATCTGCAGAGGCAGGATACATGGAGTACGCGCCAAAGCCCCACTGGGTGAACTGGCCGGCAGTGGCCACGATGCCCCCCGTGATGAGGACTGTGGGCAGAGGAGAGGCAGGTTAGTGGGGGTCCCCTCCCCACCCCGCGGGCTGGCGGCTGTGGGGGCTCCGGCCACCACCCTGGGCTCCCCTCCCTCCGCCAGGCCACCGGTCCGCCGCCCGCGCTCCGCTCTGCGACAACACGGCGCCCACGACAGGGACACAGGCGGGCACAGACCCCTAGGAAGCAACATGTGAGCTGGGGGAGGCGCGACGGGGCAGGTCTGTGCCCCGGCAGCTGCTGAGGGGCCCCCCCGGCCTCAGGGCCCCGGACCACGCCTGATGCCCACTCCCCGGGCTCTGTGACCCCTTGACATTGGGGGTGCCTGCTTCTGTGGACAGCTGTGCCCGACGGCTCCGCCACGGTTCCAGCCGTGGGACCCAGGCGTCCTCCTGCCCTGCCCTCCGTTCGAGTCCGTCAGCCGTCCCTCGTCTGTGTGGTCCTGTTTCCCGCCAGCTGCTCTAGGAGGCACGATCTGAATCTTTTCTCGCCCGGAATTACTTTTCTGTAACTTTTCTGTTGTGGCAAAACACACATAACGTAAAAGGTTCCACCTTAAAGTCGGCAGCTCGGCGGTCGGAGGCCACGCGCACTGTTGTGTGAGCGTCTCCAGAACCCCAGCATCTCGGTACAAGGTGACGCGGGGCAGTGTCCTGACACTTCACGGCGTCCCCCGCGCGCCCCGCACCCACATCGAGATGCCGCCACCCCAGGAGCCCCCTGGGACCCCGTCAGGTCCAGGCCGGCCTCTGCATCCGGCTCCTTCCATGCAACACCCGTCAAGGTCAAGGCCCTTCATGCGGTTTCCGGCCGTAGGAACCGGCCACGAGGGATTCCCCACTCTCCTGCCTTTGGTCATTTGGGTGGTTTCCAGTTTCGCGCTGTTGTGAATGAGCTGATGCAGCTTCTAACAGTTTGTGATCGTTTTAACAAGTCTTGACATATTGTTCAACCAGCCCGACAGCGAACCGACCTTACTTTCCTGACCCTGGACGACGGCCCAAAGTTCCTCTTTCTCTTTTAGGCTTGTGTCACTTTCCCGCCTCCGGCAAACTTGCTCAAACTTTCAATTTTACAATCTCTTCCTGGGTCACATGTGGACTCCAGCTTAGCCCCCACCTCGCCCCCAGGCCGCCCCAGCCAGCCCCGCCTCTGGGCTCAGCGCCCCCTGCCCTGGCGGACGGGCGTCCCCCGGGGGCCCCAGGACTCCGGCTCTCTCTCAGCCCCTCAGATTCTACGCCACCGGCTTCTGGAAGCTTTTCTTCATGACGAGTGTGCAATCTCTCTGATCCTGATCCACTTTTCCTCCTCTGGTAAACCGTGAGATTTTCTTCAATGGCCTGTGATTTCATCACCGCGTGTCCAGGAAGGGCTCTGTTTTCCGTTATTCTGTGTTCTTTCTCCTTCAATCGGAGTTTCTCCAGTTCTGCACAGTGCTCCCCACCACCCTCGGGATGGCCGCCCTGCGTCTTCCGCTCAGAGCGTGACCGTCTTACCTCTGGACCTGCCGCTGGCGCAGCGCTGGTCTCCCCGCAGGCCCCCGGCCCCCCACCTCCTGCCCACAGGCCAGTTCTCCCTCGCCCACGCACCCCTGCCCCCAACCTACTGCCCAGGGGGTCCATGGGGCGGGCCTCCCCGCACCGCTGCACACGGCCGGCCTCTGATAACCCGCTCTGTGCCCTGGGCTGCGGGCGTGAGGCTCCCTGGGCCCCATCTTACATTCCACTAACCCCCCACTTTATACAGCGTTCAACTCATCCAGTAACCTTCAGTGACTCTATTTCTGGACATTCGGCATCAGCTCACTTTCCGCACTGTCCCGTCTTGCTGTGTGATTCTCTGTTCCCTTCCCTCCTTGAGCAGTTGTGAACACGCTCGTAGGCGTGAACACACTCGTAGGCGTACACACGCGCTCACATTTGCAGGTCTCCCGGAAGGCGCCTGGCGGTGTGCCGGCTCCCCTCAGGCCGGGGGCTTCCTCCCACGGCGGGTGCCCGTGCCGGGCCTGCGGTGGTCAGGGACAGACTCCCGTGCAGGGAAGTTACCCGCTGGCCTCTGCCGGGGGCTCCAGGTTTCCCTGGTCCCGGATCCGGTTCGTCGGAATGTCTTGGTCCGGCCCAGGGTAGGGGAGATACAGTCCTTCCCACGCACGGCACAGGCCTGGGCTCCAGGGTTTTACCTTGTGGGTGACTTTTTCCATCCCGCCCTGGCTGCAGGTGGCAAGCGTCCTCAGAGGGGACCATTTCCTGCTCTGTCTCTTGTGCAGACGGGCCTCCCCCGCCGGGTCCAGTCACGTGGCCCACACAGGGGCCCCGAAATCCCACCGAGTAAGAGGCGAAGCCCCTGCCAGTCCCTGTTCCCCGGGCACCCCCTCCTTCGGCCCCTGGCACCACCCTGAAACCTCACTCTGCTCTCGCTGCCAGATTTCCTGCTCCTGGGCCGAGCTCTGCTACACATTAACCCCTGTGCTCTCGGGCAGCCTGTGGGGGGGCAGGAGGAGGGCACTCGGCCGGCACACTCGTGTTGGGTGCCTAATCCCCCATCCAGAGCCTTAGTTTCCCTGCCGGCCATCAGCAGGAGGGGGGCAAGGACACCAGTGAGTCACCAGCAGGCGGGACTGCTCCGTCACCCACCAGACGCCGACAGACCCCACCTAAAGTGCAGGACGAGGCCAGAACAAGGAAAGGCCAGGCCTCAGCTCCTTGTCCTGGGAACAGGGGACGTGAAATGCCTGGGGCTGCCTTACTCCCCTGGGGCCATCCCCTGCTCCCACGGACTCCTCCAGGCCCGGGGCATTTTGAGCTGAGAAAGGAATGGAAAAGCCAGACACCCACAGAATCTTCAGACAGAAGATGCCTCTTCAGCAAAGGCTCTTTGATCTGCTTGGAGATCCAGGAGCAGAAAGGAAGCCTGTGCACTTGGAGTTCCGGAGGAGGGAGGGAGCTGGAGGGGCAGGGGAGGGAGCGGCCAGAAGCCGGCTTCTGTTGTGTGCCAGCGTGCCACCGTGCCAGCGAGGGCTTTCAGCAGCAGGTGACACGGTCTGGTCAGAGGGCACTTTCCACAACAGAGAAACCTGGGGGGTGTGCCTGCCGGTGGGGTCTGGCCTGGCCAGCCGGTCCCAGGTGCCTGAAGTTTATTCCGAGAAGAAAAGTCAACGAGGGAGGAACCAGGGGAAGGGGGTGCCCTGGGGGACCTTCCGACACCGTCTTATTTGACGATGCAGAAAGCTGAGCCCAGGCCTCGTCTTCACGGTCGGCACAGTGGACGTGACAACAGCGTGGGCCCCGTGGGACTGCAGGTGTTGGCTAAGGCCAGGCCGGGCCAGCCTGCACGCAGTGGGCCCTCAGGGGATGGGCCCCAGGGCCTAGAAGCCTCTACTTCCTGGGACGGTGGGAGGAAGGGGGATCTGCAGCGGTCTAGGACCTCACAGTGGGCAAGGGAGCAGCCTGGGGACAGTGGGGAGCACCATCTAACTGACCCGCTCAGTTCTCAGCCACTCTGGATGCCAAAAGCAGGGGTGACCTGTCTGGACTGGGGGCAGACTGCGAGGCAACGTGCCCCAATGTGCTCCTGCAGTGTGGGGCTGGGGAGTCTTGGTCCTCCTCTGGTCCTTCCCTCCCCAGGTGCCAGGGGCCTCGGGTGGGTCCCAGCTGAGTGGTGGTGGGCTGAGACCATCCTTGTGAGCACAGGCCCTTCCTGGGAGCAGCAGGTCCCGGGTTGGGAGGGGGCAGGCAGGGCGGCCCCGGGCACCCTCTTGCCTCAGACCCTGGCTGGGACTCAGCTTTACCCCACCCAGTCCTGGGAAGTTCCTGCTTTCAGATGCAGGGCTGGGGTGCAGACCTCACTGCTCCTTACCCAGAGAGCACTGGGTGGCAGGGTGACTGGGGGCCCTGCCCTCCTTCCCCATTCTCTCGGGGAGTTGAGCTGAAACGGGGTCACTCTGGGGGTTTCCAGCCACTTGATGAAATTCCAGATGCCCTTCTGTGCACCTGGGGACTTGGCCCCAGATGGAGAGCGGCTGCCACCCAGACCGAGAAGACAGGGAGGCCCTCGCCATTGCTGGGCCAAAGCGCCCACTGCAGGACAGTGGGGGGAGGGGGGCGGGATACCGGAGGCCGCTTGCCTGTAGTTTCCCCGGAAACTACCGAGGACGAAAGGCCTCTTCCCCTGGCTGCAACTTCCTCTTTCAGTGCAGAGGTCCAGATGGGGATGGGGGAGTGAAAACGGGACAGGTGAGGGGGTAGGCAGGGGGGCGGGGGTCTCCGGACCCCCTCCGGGGGCAGGGGTCTCTGACTGCCAGGCTGTCTGCACCCCGCCCCCTCCCCTGGCCCGCCCGGCCGCTGCACTTCCTCACCGCCCCCCCACCCCGCTTCAGTCCCCACTCTCGGCGCCCCCGCGGGCCCGGCCCGCAGCCCGAGGTCCTGGCTCACACTCACTCAGGCCGGACGCCAACGCCTGCTCGTTGGCCCACATGGCCCACTCGATCTGCCCCATGGCGGCGGAGGCGACGACGGCTCGGCGGGCTCCGGGGCTTACACTGCGGCCCGCGCTCCGGCCGCCCGCCCCGCCCGAGGGCCGGCCCCGCCCCCGGCGTCAGACCCCACCCCCGGAGGCGGCAGGCCCCGCCCCCCAGGGCAGAAGGGAGCCCCGCCCCGCCCCGCCCCGGCGGCAGACCACACACAGGCGGCGGCAGACCCCGCCCCTCAAGGCGGGTGGGAGTCCCACTGGGATCCACCTCTTCCTCGCCGCTCGCCCCGCCTCCAGCCACAGGCCCCGCCCTTCCAGACAGGTAGGAGCCCCGCTGGGGCCGGACTCCCGCCGCTCGCCCTGAAAGCCTGGACTCGGAACAAAGGGGGGCCCTGCCGGTCCCGAGCCTTCCCCCTGCAGACCCCCTGCAGGCCCAGCCAGCCCGCCCCGGGCCCAAGCCTCCTGACCCACTTCCTCCTCCCAGCTCTTTCCGGGCGCGGGCGGGGGAGGCCACCACGTTCACCTGCCAGCTGTACGTCGTCGGAGCTTCACGTGGGCTGCTTCTGACCAGGGCGACGCCTGGCAGGCGGGGCCGCAGGGGGCGCAGGCTGAGCGGTGGACGCACCTGCCGAGGAAGGCAGAGGCACCCCAGGACGCTCCGCTTCTCCTTGGAACTTCCAGACCGAGGATCGCACAGGTGGCCACAGGGGCTTTCTCCCAGAGGTGGGGGCAGGCTGGTTCTTGAAGGGTTGAAAGGCCCAGAACCTTCACCAGGCCTACACAACGGATGCCCCACAAGGGAGCAAGGCATCCTTGGACGCCAGCACCTGCTCTAGGGACGGCGGCGGGCCCAGCCTCCTCCTCCTCCTCCGGCCCAAGCAGCCTTCTGCTCACAGCACTGACTCTGGAGGACAGAAGCCAAGCTTCTGAGAAAATCCAGAATGCAAGGGCGTGCCCCTCTGTCATCCCCTCCACGCTGCCTCCTGAGGGCCACAACCCAGGACCTGACCCTGGTGGGGGAGGGGCAGGGGTTATCCCAGGTACCCACCTCCTCCAGGACCCCTCCCTGCACTACACGGACATTTTGGAAGTGGGGAAGGGTGGCATTCATGTGGTTTCAGAACCCAGAAACTTCTGGGCTGAGGGAATCATGTCCCTAACCAGCACTCCCGCCAGCAAACCTAGTTCCCACCTTCTTTGGTGGGCGGGGACTTAAAGCAAGACCCGAACCACAGCCCCACCCGCGTCAGGCCTTTAGTGACTGTGTCAGCCACGGAAAATGGCCCACAGTCATGGCCGCATGCACGGCCAGCGGTTGACAGAAGGCGGCTTCTTCAGGTGCAAGCTGGCTCCGAGCTCTGCCCATCCTGCCCACACCCTCCAGCACCTCGGGGGGCAGGGACCCCAGGCCTTTGGGGGAGGAGCCAAGAAAGCCCGTCAGGAGCGCTTGCTTCCCAGCAGCCCACAGGCCTCCGGGCGTCAGGCTCCACCTCCCTCGGGAGACACACCAGTGCTTTTTTTTTTTTTTTAATTTGATTTATTTTTTAAAGTAAACTTTCCAGCCGCCAACATGGGGCATGAACTCACGACTCTGTTATGGAGTCCCATGCTCCACCCACTGAGTCAGCCAGGCGCCCCCAGTGGTCATTTTATACAGAAACATTCCACCACGGCTGACGACCGAGTCCGGCAGAGGCTTCAAGTCTTGTGCAGGGTCCCTGAGGTCTGCGTGGGCGTCCTGACCCCGGCTCTGAGGAGGGACACCACCTCCCTGTCATCTCCAGCACAGCTGCTGTTTGGGGCAGTGCCAGCAGCCCCAGAGGTTGAGGCCAGGGAGCCCTGTAACGGGGTGCCCGGCAGCCCCATGCCATCCAGCGCAGCACCCACTGGGGGGCGTGCCGCTGACTGCCCGGGTGGCCCAATCAGCCACTCCAAGAAGCCCACTTTGGCCCAGCCAGTGGCCTGGCCCGGAGCCTGGGTGGCTGCCTCTCACGCCCCAGTGAGCATGGACTCATGGCCACCACACCCAGCACCCAAGTTCCAGCGAATGGTCCTTGTCCCCGCGGCGGCCAGGCTCCCCTGCGGAAGATCAAGCAGTTGCCTTGGGCAGGCCGTCCGGGCCCAGGAGGTGAGCGTGGGGGTCATCCAGGACTCGAGGCCCAGGGCCCACCTGTCAGGTCGGGCAACAGGAGCAGGGAAGTGTAGGTCAGAAGCTAACCCCCGCATGGTGACGCCCGTGCCCGCTGCGGGCAGCCTGTCACTTGGCCTAGGCCTAGGGTGGACAGCTCATCCAAGGTGGAGTGTAGGGACCGTGGCCTGGGCGCTCAGGCAGATCTGAGTGGAGTGCCGGCTCAGGCACTCTGACCTGCTCCCACGTGGCGAGCCCCAAGGGTCCCCAGGGTCCCCAGGCCTTGTCTGTCTCCCTAAGTCTCCCCGTGAGTTTCCCAGCGTTCCCCTCATACGGGGTGGGGGTGGTCCTCAAGCATCCACTGTGAGAGTAAGCGAGTGGACAGGACAAACCACACCACACCAACCATTCTGAAAACAAAGTAGCGTCACTCTTACTACCAGCAAGTCAGCCTCCTGCCCGGGACACACCCAGGCTGTGGGGGCCCCTTCCCGGGGCGGGGGGGTAGACAGGCTGGCTGTGAGCCCTCGGGGGGGGCGGTGCTCCATCCAGCAAGCCAGCCGCCAGGCCTCACCTGGGTGGCAATGATGTACTTGACGCCGCCGGGGGTGGGATCCACGTCCAGCGCAGCCCTCAGCTCGTCGGAGAGCGAGGCAGGCCTCACGGGCAGCCCCTGCAGAAACCTGGGGAGAGGGGCACCGGGGGGGGGCGCAGTCGGTTAAGCGTCCAACTTCGGCTCAGGTCATCATCTCGCGGTTCATGGGTTCGAGCCCCGCGTTGGGCTCTGTGCTGACAGCTCAGAGCCTGGAGCCTGCTTCAGATTCCCTCTCTCTCTGACCCTCCACTGCTCATGTGGCTGTCTCTCTCTCTCTCTCAAAAATAAATTTTAAAAAGTTAAAGAAAAGAAAAGAAACCCGGGGAGAGATGGGCCGCACGTCCTGACTCCTGACAGCAGCCTCAACACAGCTGACAGGAAGTGCATCAGTGGCTGTTGGCGGGAGGGGAGGGGACAGCACGGCCGGGCGGGGGGGGCGGGTAGGCTGGCACTGTGGGGGGGCTGGAAGGGTCTCCCCTGGGGGACGCGCAGGCTCGGGAACCCAATGGGGTGCTGCTTGCAGAGGAGTGTGGGTAAAGCCACTGGCTGTGCCCTTCAAGGCTGCTGACATGCTGAGACGGGACGTGTATCCGGCCTCACACACAAACGCCGCAGTCCAAGCGTGGGTCCGTGGCCACGTTCCCCAGGACGGCCGAAGCCTGCAACCCACCCACGGGGTGACGCAGGCGGTGAGTCCCGAGCTCCCACGAGGACACCAGCTGCCTCGGGGGCCGTCCTGGGTCGTGCGTTCTGTCCATCTGGTGAGGAAGTCAGTCTTCCGGCCCCGCCCCACTAGAAGTCAGCGTCGCCCCGATTACAGTGACAGAGAAACAACCCCACACACTCCCCACACGGAGAGCAGGGACCACTGGGAGAAATGCAAAGACTCTGTCGCCCCCTCCAGGCGCGGCCCAACCCCACGGGGGCCGCCATGTGTGTGGCCACCGGGCTTCGACACGTGTGAGAAATGCCTGTGGTCACAGGGAGGTGCACCACGGCCTCAGGCACCCCGTCCCCAGCCTCAGCAGGAGACCCTGCCCCCCCCTCCGCAGCCTCCCAAATGCAGGGGCCCCCAACTCACTTGTCCCCGTTGGACTTGGGGGGAAAGCAGTGCCTCACAGCGGCCACAAACTCAGGCACGGTGTCGTCCAGGGCGAAGACCACGGCGTTGGGGCCCGCGTCAAACGTGTATGCCACCTGGAAGCACGTGGTCAGCGTGAGTGTCTAGGAGAGGCCTCCCGGCTCCCGCCTGTCACCCAAGGTGGAGACCCACGGTCCCCCGGCGGCCCTGCCCCCAGCGCCTCGCTCAAAACACAAAGCGCGGGCGGGCAGCGGGGTGAAGCGGGCCCAGAGCGGGGTGGCAGGCGGGCCTCCGAGCCCCGCCCGCTTGCCTTGGTCTGCCCGTGGTGGGCGTTGAAGCAGTGCGCCAGACGGATGAGGCGTCTGGAGATGTCGCTGAGGTAGGAGATGGGCGGGAAGGTGTCCAGGCAGGTGGCGTGGAACTGGTTACTGTCCTTCATGGTCAGCTGGCCGAAAGCCTGGAAGTCCCGCTCCTGGATGCAGCGGGTCATCTCTGCCATGCGCGCTGGCACCACCGACTCGGCCCGGAACTGCAAGGCATGGGAGCTTTTCCAGCGGGGTGCTGGCCGCGTCCAGGGCACAGGCCCCTCGGTTCGGCCAGGGGACCGAGCAGAGCATGACGGCTTCGCTTTGAAGGCCACAGGCGGGGCCTGGTGTGGCCTGGTGTGCGACATGCCGGACGCGCCCTGGGCAGCCGCTCGCCCCGCCCCCCCAGTGCCAGCCTCACCCGGAGCAGGGGGCTGGTCTCCACGCTGGTCTGCATGCCGGCCGTGCTGCCCACCGGCTTCCGTTCCGCGCTCACCTGCCCAGAGACAACGGGCCTGGACTCCCCCCTGCAGCCAGCAGCACCATCCAGTCTGGCCCCACCCCGCCCCGCCCTGGGCTGTGAGGGACAGCAGTGCCCCCCACCACAGAGGTCGCGTCCCCGGGCAGAGACAGCACAGCACGGTCCTGGGATGGTCTGGGTCCTGTCAGCTGCAGGGTCAACGCTCAGCCGCCCCTCCGGGCCTCGCTCACCACGAGTATGAGGACTCGGAGTTCGGGCCAGTGGCACTCGGGGGCCACCTGCCGGGCGATGCTGTCCTTCCCGTCGGGCCGCTCCCCCATCTGCCACTCCACGAAGCCGCCGTACAGACTCCGACAGGCGCTGCCCGAGCCCCGGCGAGCCACTTCCGAGAGGTCACTGTCAACCCCGTAGACCCTGGCCAGGGCGTAGGCTGCAGGCACAGGGTGAAGGGTGCTCAGACGGGCAGTGTGGGGGAGGGGGGAAGGCTTAGAAAACCGTGTGGAGCAGAGACCGAGGCAGAGGGACCTGACAGTGTGCATCAGCGAGGCAGCTGCTGGGGCGGGGCCGAGGGGGTGGGGCGGGGCCGAGGGGGCGGGGCTGGGTCTGGCGGAGGGTCTGATGCCAGGATACAAGGCTGGGGGCAGCTCTCTGCCCCCAGCACCAGCTGCCCTCCTGGCCTCGCCAGTCACCGAGGGCGGCCCAACCAGAGCTCACGAGCTGGCTGGGCAGGTGAGCGTCAGCCCCGGGGTTCCTTCTAGGTGCCCAGGGCACTGCGGTGCCCACCTTGGCACCAGGTGGGGAGAGTATCGTGGGGACCAGGCCGGCACGGGGGAAAGCAGAGCAGGGGTCTGGAAGGAGGGAGATGGGCTCCCAAGGAGCCTGTGGGAGCACCCAGAGCCAGCCGCGCCTCCTGACATTCCGCTGGGTTAGCCGAGAGGCCGGCCCTATCTTAGGCTTAAGCCAGTTTGAGATGCGTTTCGGTCACATACAACCTAGAAGGGCCTCTACACGGAGCCCTAGGAAGATTGTCTCGTTGGATGTGCGGTGGGGGCTCCCTGTAGGCTGCGGGAGTGTGAAGGGCCACCTGCCGCCACACGGCACCCTACAGGCCCTGGGTGTCCCTGCGGGCACCCACCTAGGCAGGCATAACCAGCCGCAGAGGAGGCCAGGCCCGCAGCCGTGGGGAAGTTGTTCACTGATGCGATGTGAACCTTGTAGCTGAGGCTGAGGGGTGGCGGGTCCGCGTCGCCAGTGCTCCTCCGCTTCCGGGCCAGGCGGCGGACTGCAGGGAGAGGGGACACGGCCGCTGGGCAGGTGGCCCCGACCCACTCCTGGCCTCTCACCTGCCACGAGTCAGGAAGAGGGAGTGGCGCGGCCGAAAGCTGGCCCCAGCCCCGGAGAGGCTAACGGGCCGGCCCCCTTGCCCAGGGGCTCCATGCGCACACACCCTACAGAGAGAAGAAGGGGGCGAGGGGAAGGAACGGGGGCCCATGTCGCTCACACATACCCCCCCCCCCCCCCCCCGCCAGGATCCCACTCACTCTCCCGGAGACAGGCCTGCAGGCGCGGCTGCCCGATGTCCTCCTCCCGGCCATTCAGCCAAATCCGGTCCTCAGTGAAATCCTTGCTGATGGCGGCCGTGGTGGTGGTTTTTAACTGGGAAAGAAAAGGCGGGGGCCACCGCAGGCCTGGGTGAGGGCAAAGCACGCCCTTCCACTGGGGGGGCCTTTCCCCAAGGGCCCTGCATGGTCTCCCACTCGGGGGCAGGGACGGCCTTGCTGGGGAACAGGGGCCCGAGGCCGGCTGGGCAGTGAGGAGGCCCCCAGCCAGGTGCAGGCCGACACCAGGCCTGGACTCCAGCGGGGAGCAGGGAGCAGGGGCCGGTGCGCAAGGAGCATCCAACGGGGGCCCGTGGAGCCGTCCATTGGCCGGGAGTTTATTGCTACAGTTGTTAGACAGAAGTTCAACGAAAGCGTGGTAAGTATTTACTTTGGAGTTCAGCGCCAATCTGCACTAACCTGGTCCTGGTGCAAGGTGACGCTCAGGGAGGAGTTGATGGGCAGGACCAGGTCCTCATCTCGCTTCCCCCCTGGAACAGACAACCAAGGCCAAGCCAGTCCATTTCCCAGCCCTGCAAACCAGCACACTGTCTCCGCTCCTCCCCACCAGTGCTCCCCAGTTACCCATACTCCCAGCCCACTGCTGGGCCCCCATCCGCCCAGAGCCTGCTGGCTCACGGCACAGTGTAAGCCCTCTTCCTCCTGTGGCCTTGCATTCAGGAAGTCCTCCCGGATTTCTCCCCACTTCACCAGGCTCCCAGTCCCAGAGCAGAGCTGGAGGCCAGTCCATCGCCCTGCTTCATTGCTTCTGTATTATACCTTCCTTCGTTCATTGAACAAATTATCTCAGCATTGCCTTTCAGGCCCTGAGCGCTTTCAGAGTAAGGCTCCCACCTCCCAAACAAGGGGAGCCCTGGTTCCTGAGAACCCTCCGATCCCTCTGGAGACACTCAGGTCTGCCCCTGCCCCTGGCATGGCGGCGGCAAAGGGAGCCTTCCTGCCCGGCGGCGGCGGCGGCGGCAGGGCTCCCTGTGAAGCACCCACGTTACAGCCCAGAAAGACCAGAAAGACCCACTTCAGTTCGCCCCACGGACCGGACAAAGGCGCAAGAGCCGTTCCAAAGACAGGAGCGGCCTTTCCAGCGAATGCCGGCAGCATGACTGGACGTCCGCCGCCCAGAACACGGGCCCGAGTTTCACACCTTATATAAAAAGGCAACCCAAAACGGAGACTTGAATTTCAACTGAAAAACTATAAAACTTTCAGAAGATCTTCAGGTTGGAGGGCCGAGCAGGTGAGTCTCAGACTTGACACCAAACGTGTGAGCCGGGAATGGAAAAACTGACCCACTGGGCTTCACCCAGAGTTTGAACGCTACGGCTCTCTGCACGACCCCCTTAGGAGGATAGAAAGATAAGCCACAGAACAGAAAAAGGATCTGCAAACATCCGACCATGGACTAGTATGCAGCCGACAACGGATTAGTATGCAGAGGACACCTCAAAACTTGACAGTAAAAAAGTACATAATGCAATTAGAGCACAGACGTAAAACACGGGCCAGCGTTCAGGCGTGTCACCAGATCACAAACAGGCACCGGAAACAGTGTCTCGTGTCATTGGCCAGAACAAGATCATAAAGTAAACCCACGGTTCAACAGTTTTTCTTTTTTTCTCTTTCTTTCTAATTATTTTATGTCTTTATTTTATTTTGAGAAAGAGAGAGAGAGCATGGGGGAAGGGCAGAAAGAGAGAGAGGGAGACACAGAATCTGAAGCAGGTTCCAGGATCTGAACTGTCAGCACAGAGCTCGCCGCGGGGCTCGAACCCACCAACCATAAGACCATGATCTGAGCTGAAGTCCCACACATAACTGACTGAGCCGCCCAGGCGCCTCCAGTTCAACAGTTTCTTTGAAAAACTGAAACACAACTACTCTATGACCTAATAGTGACATTCCTGGACGTTCGTCCCCAAAGAATGAAAACCTGTGTTCACACGACTCTGCATGTGAAACTTCAGAGCGGCTTTATCCACAAGACACTGAAACAGCTTCCTTTCAAAGGGTGTCTGGCTAAGCCGAGCGTGGGATGTCCACACCGGGGAACAGGACTCAGCAGTAAGGGAGTAATGGCGCAAGCGAGCGCCCTGGTGAATCTCCAGCGACACAGTGAGGGACAAGAGCCACTCCCAAGGCGACATATGCAAGGACTCCATGGACTGAGCAGTCTTGAAATGAGAACAGGACAGACTTGCGGAGCAGGCTCTAGATGGCCAGTTTCCAGGGATGTGGGAGCCCAGATCCCAGGGTGGGCGTCCCGTGGACACTGTCCCCGTCCAAACCCCACGGGGGCCAAACCCTGCTCTCTGGACCCTACTCCCTGTTTCTCCGCCTGGGGGTGGACTCCCCAGTGGGCCTTGTCCCCCATCCTGCACCCCCGGAGGGGACCGCCCCCCACTGCCATGGACCCTGTCCTCTGTTCTGATCCCCAGGGGTGGGTGTCCCTCGTGGACCCTGTGCCCCATCCCCTCACCCGGAGGTGGACTTCCCGTGTGGACCTTGTCCCCTGTCCTGGCCCCCGGGTGTTGAACCTCCCCCGTGGACCCTACACCCCTTCCCTTCACCCGCGGGGGGGCCTCCCAGTGGACCCTGTCCCCCGTTCCTTCACCCGGGGGGTTGGACGTCCCCCGTGGGTCCTCCGTCCGGGGCCCGGGGATGGATGTGCCCCGTAGACCGTGTCCCGCGCTTCGGCCGCGCACTCACAGTACTTGATGACCGCGATGTTGACCGGCGCGGTGCAGGTGACGACCACCAGCGGCTTCTCGGAGGCCATGGCCCAGAGACACTGCGAACTGAGCCTGCAGCCGGCAGCCGGCCGGCAGGGAAGCTGTCCGCACTCCGTCCAATCAGCGGCGGGCCCGGCCACCGCTCCACTTCTCAGCCAATGAGCGGGATCGGACGATGGCCGGCTGACTCTGGGCCCGCCCCCGTAGGTCCGCGGCCTCGCTCTACCAGCGACGCGGTGCGCGCAGTCGCTGGGCTCCGTAGCGCTGGGACTGCGCAGGCGCAGGGGTCTGCGCAGGCGCGTGGCGTCGGCCTTCCCCAGAGCGGGCTTGGAAGCCGGCTGAACCCGGAAAGTTCCCGCGGGCGGACGCGGCAGGGGGCCACACCCCGAGGGACTGTACGCCCAGGCTGGGCTCAGCGGGTCCAGGGGCTCAGACTACCTCAGCAGCTCCAGACGAAAGACACGGTGACCGCCTCAGGGGTGTCGCTGGGGCAGAAGGGCAAGCCCCGGGGTCCCCACACCTCCCCAGATTCTCCCCACGCGCCGGGACAGGTCCTCCCCGCGCCTCACTGCTCAGGGCCCCCCGCGCCCAGGCACAGGTCTTCCCCTCGCCTCGTCCTCCGCGGTCCCCCGCGCCCCGCAATCTGGCGTCCCCATAGGGTCTGCCCCCCACACCCGCCACTTCCGGCGCGCCAAGGCATGAATTGCTTTATAGCTAGGCGCCTCCAGACCTCTCTCTCCTTTTTCTGAGCTCCAGGCAAGCAGGGGGCCCTTTTTTCACTGTGAAGGCGCATTGTCAGAACTCTGCACCTGGATTTTATTATAAAATATTCAAAACGTAACACTTTCCGTTTTAACTAACCGTTCTCCATTGTGCGATTCTGGCATTAAATCCTTTCCACTTTACAGCCGTCACCACCGCACAGCAGAGCGCCTTGATCCTGAGAGTTCCCGTCGCTGAACACTCCAGCTTCCCTCTTCCCTTTGTAAACGTTTATTTAAAAATTTTTAAAATCTTTTATTTATTTTTGAAAGAGACAGAGCACAAGGAGGGGAGGGACAGAGAGACAGGGAGACACAGAATCAGAAGCAGCCTCCAGGGTCTGAGCTGTCAGCACAGAGCCCGACTCGGGGCTCGAACCCACAAACCATGAGATCATGACCTGAGCTGAAATCGGTCACTTAACCAACTGAGCCCCCCAGCCCCCCCGCCCCCCATAAATGTTCATTTTCCTTTAAAATGGCCCAGTCTTCAGTCGAATTTGAGTGTGCGCTGTGAACTCTCCCAGCCCCAGCCGGCCAGCCAGTTCTCTTTCTGGAAGTGTTAGTGTGACCCTGTGCTTGCGTGTCTGTCCCGGAAGTTTCCGTGTGATAACACGCTGAGACCTTGCTCGACTTAGGGGCTTCGTGGACGTCATTCCCCTGGAGCACAAAGTGCCCCCTGGCCCTGCCGTCCGTATGCGCTTCGTCTTTCCACCCCACCCCCTGTTGGTGCACAATTAGGTTGTTAATAGTATAAGCTGCTTTGTGTGAGTGTTAGTATTCACGTGGGAGGAATCTCGGGAA
Source organism: Mungos mungo (assembly GCA_004023785.1). NCBI lineage: Eukaryota > Metazoa > Chordata > Mammalia > Carnivora > Herpestidae > Mungos > Mungos mungo. The sequence continues at coordinate 17,209 of PISW01010778.1, forward strand.
TTGTCACCACCTGGCCCAGTAGAGCGTGTCCGGTATTAGCGCTGGCCGTTGGCAAGTTCCTGGAAGGAAGTTGAATCCGTGGGCGGAGGCTGGTCCCCACAGTGTGGGAGTGTGTGCCCCCTCTCCGGCCCGCAGCCCTTCAGTCTGAAGGCGAAAAATCAAATCTCGCTGTTGGTGGCATTTGCATTTCAGGTGACTGTTTTTTTTAGTTTTCTTGCTATCATGTTTTGTTTTATGCAAAATGGCTTGAAATTTAGTTTTAAAAACCTTTTTTAATGTTTTATTTTTTTGAGAGAGAGAGAGACGGTGTGAGCAGGGGAGGGTCAGAGAGAGAGGGAGACACAGAATTTGAAGACAGGAACCCAGCCCCCAGTGTGCTGGGGTCAGGAGGTCAGGAGGGTGGAGCCTCATGGTGGGATGGGAGCCCTTGCCCCATCTGCCCTTCGGGGACACAGCAGGAAGACGGCCGGCCGTCCGTCCGTACCCGGGCCTCAGAGCTCCAGCCTCCGGGACCGTGAGGAACCAGCGGAGTCCGTGAGCCTCCCGGGCTGCGGGCTTCGTAGGAGCGGCTGGACGCGCCAGGGCAGTTCTGTGTGCTGCGTGTGCACCAGTATGAAGTCCGACCCCAGACCCCTTCTCCGCTCCCCCGCCTCCGGCTCTGGCTCGGCTCAGCAAAGGCAGCCACTTTCAAATCTCTTATTTCCTTCCATATTCCTTTTTTTTAATATATAATTTTATTGATTTATTTTAGAGAGTGTGAGTCGAGGAGAGGGCCAGAGGGCAAGAGAGAGAATCCCAAGCAGGCCCCACACTCAGCAAGGAGCCCAACGCGGGGCTCAGTCTCACAATCCAAAGATGGTGACCTGAGCTGAAACCAGGAGCTGGTGCTCAGGGCGCCCGGGGGCTCAGCCAGTTGAGCGTCCGACTGCGGCTCAGGTCGTGATCTCCCGGCTCGTGGGTTTTGGCCCCACGTCGGGCTCCGTGCTCACAGCTCCGAGCCTGGAACCTGCTTCCGATTCTGTGTCTCCCTCTCTCTCTGCCCCTCCCCCATTTGCCCTCTGTCTCTCTCAAAAATAAACATTAAAAAAAATTTTTTTAGTCGGATGTTCAACTGGCTGAACCGCCTCGGCTCCCCTGTTTTCTCCCGTATTTCTAATCAACCTGCTTATATGTTTTCTTGATTTCTTTTTGTCAAGTTTATTTGTTTATTTTGAGGGAGAGAGAGAGCAGGGGAGGGGCAAACAGAGAATCCCAAGCAGTCTCTCCAGTGACAGTGCAGAGCCTAGCGAGGGGCTTGATCCCACAAGCCGTGAGACCATGACTTGAACCAAAATAATAGTGGGGTGCTCAACTGACCGAGACACCCAGGTGCTCCTCTTTCTTTTTTTATTTCTTTGATTCTTTTTTTTTTTCAGTCTTAGATAGAATCTGTTGACTACCACTGAGTAGAAAGACGGGGTTCTCTGCCCCCTGCATTCCTTCCTCCCCCCGTGCTCCCTGTGTGGTCAGGTGGGTCTTCCCCTGGTTCTGTTTCTGTGATTATGTAAACCGCACCCCGCTCAGCCACGCGGGCGCAGAGGTCTGCCGTGCTTGTGGGCAAAGGCCCCCTTCCTAAAGAGCGCCTTGAAGGACCAGCCCCTAGACGAGGGCTGGACGCACGTCCCACACCTGCGCCTTCAGCCCAGGACCCACCCACGTGTACAAAATCAAGTCATCATAGGGGCAAATGAATGAAATAAATACTTTTCTCCTGTTCTCAGTTTTTTGTGACTAAGTTGTCGGGTCACAGGAAGGATAAACCCGCAGTCGCGTTATTCTGATTTTCTGATTTGTTCCATTAAAGTGTTTCAAAGATGGGTGTGGAAATCAGGGCGCAAAGCTTGGCCCTTCAAGGCCGAGGAGCGGGGTGAAGACCAGCCGTGCTCCCGCAGCCGGAGGCGTCCTCCAGGTTCTCCTCAGGTTTCCTTTTCTGTTTTAAAGCATCTTTTAAAAATTGTGCTAAAACACACCTAACAAAGTTTACGGTCTTCACCTCTCTCCGTTCTGCGTGGGGGCGTCGGGTTCATTCACGCCCGTTCGCGGAGCTCGTCTGTCTTCCGCAGCCGGAGCCCCGGCCCCGTGCGGCCGGCCGAGCCCCCGTCCACCGCCTGTCTCCGCGGACCCGTCCTGCTACGGACCTCGCACGCTGGGTCCTCCGTGTGTCCCGTCGTGACCGGCTTCTCTCTCTCAGCAGACCGTCCTCCGGGTCCATCTGTGCTGTAGCAGGCATCACGACCCCCTTCCTGTCTTAAGCTTGAATGACACTCCGTCGCGTGGATGGACCACTCGGTTTCGTGGCTGGACGCATCCACCGAGGGACGCTTGGCTGCGGGGTCACATGGTAATTCTGCTGCTGAGTTTTCGAGGAACCGCCGCACTGTTTTCCACGGCAGCTGCACCTTTTACCCCCCACCGACCGCGCCCAGGGTCCTCATGTCTCCACGCCCTCGCCAGCACTTCTTCATCTCTGGTTTTTATTTATTTATCATTTATTTATTTATTTATGTTAAAAGGGAGTATTTTTTTATTTAAATCCAAGGTAGGGGGGCGCCTGAGGGGCTCAGTTAGTTGAGCATCTACCTGCAGCTCAGGTCATGATCTCACAGTTCGTGGGTTCAAGCCCCACATCAGGCTCTGTGCTGACAGCTCGGACCCTTGAGCTGCTTCCAATTCTGTGTCTCCCTCTCTCTCTGACCTTCCACTGCTCGTGCTCTGTCTCTCTCTCTCTCTTAGAAATAAGTAAATATATATTTTTTAATCCAAGTTAGTTAACAGAGAGCATAACCGTAGTTTCAGGAGTAGAATTTAGTGATCCATCTCTTACATGTAACCTCTCGTGCTCATCCCACAAGTGCCTGCCTGAATGCCCATCCCCCACTGACCCCATCCCCCACCCATAACCCCCCCAGCACCCTCGGTTCTCTGTATTTAAGAGTCTCCTATGGTTTGTCTCCCTCTCTGTTTTCGTCTTATTTTTGCTTCCCTTTCCTTATGTTCCTCTGTTTTGTTTCTCAAATTTCACATATGAGTGAAATCATGATATTTGTTTTTCTCTGACTTATTTCGCTTAGCATAATACACTCTAGTTCCACCCATATTGTTGCAGGTGGCAAGACTTGATTCTTTTTGATTGCTGTGTAATATTCCAGTGCGCGTGCGCGCGCTCCACATCTTCTTTATCCGTTCATCCGTCGATGGACATCTGGGCTCTTTCCATGCTTTGGCTGTTGTCGATAGTGCCGCTGTAAACAGTGGGGTGCCTGTGCCCCTCCGGAACAGCTCACCTGTGCCCCCTGGGTAAATACGTGGTGGTGCGGTTGCTGGGTTTAACTCTGGGCGGCGCCCCCACACCGTTTCCCGGAGTGTCTGCACCGGTTTGCGTCCCACCAGCAGTGCAAGCGGGTCCCGTTTCTGCCCGTCCGCGCCAGCACCCGTGGTTGCCTGAGGTGTTGACGTGGGCCGTTCTGATGGGTGCGCGGCGGTGTCTCAGTGTGGCTTCGGTTTGTATTTCCCCGATGAGTGACGCTCGGGATCTTTTCATGTGTCGGGTGGCCATCTGGATGTCTTCTTTGGGGAAGTGTCTGTTCGTGTCTTTTGCCCATTTCTTCACTGGATTATTTGTTTTTGGGGTGTTGAGTTTGGTAAGTTCTTTATAGGTTTTGGATACTAACCTTTGATCTGTCATTTGCAAATATCTTCTCCCATTTTGTCAGTTGCCTTTTAGGTTTTGCTGATTGTTTCCTTCTCTGTGCAGAAGCTTTTATTTTGATGAGGTCCCAGTAGTTCCTTTTTGCTTTGGTTTCCCTCGCCTCCACGGACGTGTTGAGTAAGAAGCGGCTGTGGCCGAGGTCAGAGAGGTTCTTGCCTGCTTTCTCCTCGCGGGTTCTGGTGGCTTCCTGTCTCACGTTAGGTCTTTCATCCATTTTCAGTTTATTTTTGTGTGTGGTGTGAGAATGTGATCCGGGCTCGTTTTTCTGCACGTCGCGGCCCAGCTTTCCCAGCACCACTTGCTGAAGAGACTGTCTTTATCCCACTGGAGAGTCTTCCCTGCTTCGCCAGAGACGAGATGGCCACACGCTCGTGGGTCCACTTCTGGGTTCTCTGTTCTGTTCTGTTAATCCGAGTGTCTGTTCTTGCCAGCCCTGCCCTGTCTTGATGGTGACAGCTTGTGATAAAGCTCGGAGTCCGGGAGTGTGTCGCCTCGTGCTTTGGTTTTCCTTTTCAGCGTTACTTTGGCTCTTCAGGGTCTTTTCTGACTCCATACACGTTTTAGGATGGCCTGTTCCAGCTCTGTGAAGAATGCTGGTGTTGTTTGGATTGGGATCACCTTCATCTCTGTTTTAATAATAACCCACGCTCACGGGTGTGAAGCTGCCTCTCATTGTGGTCTTGCTTTGCCCCGGTCAGGCCCCGGGTGTGAGGTGGAGGCGCAGGGGCCGCGGGTCACCTCCAGGCTGCAGGCTTCGGTGCCTGACCTTCCGCAAGGAGAGCGTGACCGCCGATCACGGGTCCGCCCTGCGTCGCCATGCTGTGCACAGTGCAGATGCCGAGTGCGGTGAGCAGAAGCAGGGGGGCCTCACTGCGGTCACACTGCTGCCCTTCCCTCCTGCCCAGGACCAGAGAGGGAGCTCAGCGCTCCCACGTCTCCCACACAGTGACCCTCAGAGCCTTCAGCTGCCCGGCCCTCTGGCCACTTGTCCCCACCCTACATGTCAGGGACTAAGTCCTACTGCGAATTATTTCATCTGTGCTCATGATAGACTGTTGTCTTGCCCTGCCAACCCAGACAGCTCCCTGGGGCCCGCTCGGCCCCTCAGTGACCCTGGGAGCCGGCCCAGGCGTGCCAGGCATTCCCACCCAGAGAATGTGGGTCGGAGGCCGAGCTGGGGGCTGGCAAGTGTTCCCTGGGAGCCGCCTGCTGAGGGGAGGGGGCTGGAGCGCACCCCATAATCCCCCCTGGGGGACACCGCCCCTCCCCCTCCTGATGTCCGCCTCCCAGGGTCACTGTTTCTTTGTAGAGTTTTACTGTTTATTAAGAAATGTTTGGGGGCCCCTGTGTGGCTCAGTCAGTTAAGCGTCCGGCTTCAGCTCAGGTCATGATCTCACAGTCGTGGGTTCGAGCCCCACAATGGGCTCTGTGCTGACAGCTCGGAGCCTGGAGCTGCTTCAGATTCTGTGTCTCCCCTGCTCGTGTTCTCCCTCTCTGTCTCTCAAAAATAAATTTAAAAACATTAAAAAATATATTTTTAAATAAAAAAAAATGTTTGCTGCACATAAAAGAACACAGGTCCTATGGTTGTGTGCGGCATCAGAATGTGACCCCGCAGCCGCCGCCACTAACTTTGAGACTCAGAGCAGCTCTCTGACCGCCGTCCCTTCCAGGTCTGCTCGCCTGCGTGGCGGGCTGCGCTGGCCCCGTGGCCCTGCTCCCGTGGCCCTGCTCCTGTGGCGCTGTCCCTGTGGCCCTGCTCCTGTGGCGCTGTCCCCGTGGCCCTGTCCCCGTGGCCCTGCTCCTGTGGCCCTTGGCCCTGTCCCCGTGGCCCTGCTCCTGTGGCCCTTGGCCCTGTCCCCGTGGCCCTGTCCCTGTGGCCCTGCTCCTGTGGCCCTGTCCCTGTGGCCCTTTCCCTGTGGCGCTGTCCCCGTGGCCCTGCTCCTGTGGCGCTGCTCCTGTGGCCCTGCTCCAGTGGCCCTGTCCCTGTGGCCCTGCTCCTGTGGCGCTGTCCCTGTGGCGCTGTCCCCGTGGCCCCGTCTCTGGTGGCCCTGCGTGTCTTCTGAGCCTTGCTCTTCTCACACACACTTCCGTCTCTAACGACCACACTCTCCTTTGCAGGACGGAGTCAGTGTCATGGATCCAGCGCCAGCTTGGCTGAGCCGAGCATCTGGAGCTGCTGAGCACAGGCCGACATCCAGGAAGGTGAGAGGGTAGCGGGGTGGGGGGCACAAATGGGTAAGAAGCGTTGGAAGGGTGGATGTGCCCGGCCCGGCAGAGGAAGGGGCTCGGGCCACGCTCGGCGGGGGGACCGGTACAAGGGCGCCCCCGGCCCCCACACTTTCACACCTTCTGAAGTTACCCTGTCGTTCTGTCCCCGCTCAGGAAGGAGCCGTGTGACCGTCTCACGTCACAAAACAGAGGCTCCGGAGCCTTTAGACCCTCTTCTAAGCTGTCAGAGGCGGTAGGACGGCACCCTGTCCTCGGAGACGCACAGCCGACCCGTGCGGATGTCAGCTCCTGACACGTAAGCAGTGACACAGCAGAGACAGCGGCACCGCAGATGCTGTCACACCAGGCCCCAGAGACCAGGGGATGACGTGGTCTGACTGTATCTTGAGCAGAGATACTCGGTCACGTGGATGGATCACAGCAGGGAGACCCCTAACAGTTACCGTGGTGGTCTGGGATTTGTGATCACTGTCGTCTGCCAAGCCTGGACTGTGGCAGTCCATGCTGTGCTCTGTCACCTGTCTGTCCCCTGTAGATTGTGACAGTCTGTGTCGTCTGTCACCTGTCTGTCCCCTGTACATTGTGACAGTCTGTGCCATCCGTCACCGGTCATCTATAGACTGTGACAGTCCGTGCTGTCCGTCACCAGTCATCTATAGACGGTGACAGTCCGTGCCATGTTTCACCTGTCATCTATAGACTGTGACAGTCCATGCCGTCCGTCATCTGTCATCTATAGA
>PISW01010778.1:24028-46487 GCA_004023785.1 Mungos mungo
GTCATCTATAGACTGTGACAGTCCGTGCCGTCCGTCACCTGTCATCTATAGACTGTGACAGTCCGTGCCGTGTTTCACCTGTCATCTATAGACTGTGACAGTCCGTGCCGTCCGTCACCGGTCATCTATAGACTGTGACAGTCTGTGCCGCCCGTCCCCTGTCATCTATACACTGTGACAGTCCGTGCCATCCGTCACCTGTCATCTATAGACTGTGACAGTCCGTGCCGTCCGTCACCCGTCATCTATAGACTGTGACAGTCCGTGCCGTCCGTCACCTGTCATCTATAGACTGTGACAGTCCGTGCCACCCGTCACCCGTCATCTATAGACTGTGACAGTCCGTGCCGTCCGTCACCCGTCATCTATAGACTGTGACAGTCCGTGCCGTCCGTCACCTGTCATCTATAGACTGTGACAGTCCGTGCCGCCCGTCACCCATCGTCTATAGACTGTGACAGTCTGTGCCGTCTGTCCCGTATGGACTGTGGTAGAGTGTGTCGGCCACCCTCTGTAGACTGATGAGCTGTATCGTTTAGACTGTGATAGTTCCTGTCGTCTGTCTGTTGACTGTGTGGTCTGTGACATCTGTCGTCTCCTGTGACACAGACCCTGTGTTCTGGAATGGAAATTGTATTGGAGGGTCAGTAAAGGGAGTCTGAGGCCTCGGAAAGTGTGGACGAAGGAAAGAGGACATGTGTTGAGGCCTGGAGGTAGAGACTGGACAAGACGCGTAAACGTTCATGGCAAATTCCTCTTGAACATTCTAGAAAGAGCCAGCAGGCGGCCCCATGGTTGGGGGACAAGGCTGCAGGCGGGCGAGGAAGCCGGGCAGGTGCGCGACGGCCTCGCGGGCACGGACCAGCCTGGCACCTCATCCGCCTAGCGCTCGCAGGTGGCCGCGTGCGGGTCCCGCCGCGGCGCGGCTGCCCGGTGACGCCACCGCCTCATGTCCGAAGCACCGGGCGGGTGGCCGTGAACCCAGGGCTCTGGTCACTGTCTGCTTTAGACTTACTGACCTGAGTGGGCTCGCCCCAGCGTCAGAGGACAGACGGACATTGTCTTGGCCCAACTGCTCGTCTGAAAATACTTGCCCTTTGGTTTCGGAACCAGAATGAGCTCTTGGAGCCAGGCCCGGACGCAGTGAAGCCGGCGTCCGATGCCGGCGAAGGCAGCACGGGGTGGCGGAGCGAAGGTGACTTAGGGTGGGGGGGGCATGTCACCATGGAAATGGCGGGTGCCGGGCTCCCCCCGTCTGGAGATGTGTGGCTGTCTGTGTCCTTGTTCCGTCTCCTGCGACGCGGGACCGGCACTGTCACCGTGGGGCTCCCCGCAAGGGGAAGGTGGGGGTCCCCTGTTCATGGAGTAGGCAGATTCCCAGAGAGCCCAGCAGGGCGTCTCCCCGTGCACCCCCTTCCACGGGGTCGGCCCCCAACAGAGGCTGGAGGGAACGGCTTCTGCCCACGCCCCCGCCTCAGCTGCCGGCTGCGCGGTCCCGCCGCCGCCTCTGCAGGTCAGCGGCCGCTCCTCGGAACCGCGGGCTCCGCCCCCGGGCACCGCGCCGGCCGCCCCGCAGCGAGGGCGCCGGAGTCTGAATCTCTCCGCTCCTCCCGGGTCCTCCATGTTGGGCCTGTTCGAGGCGCCGAGTCTGGCGCGAAGCAGGTACCCACCGTCTCTCCTCCATCGGGAGAGACAGCATAAAACCGGACTTTATTTACAGACTTTGGTTTTGAGGTTTATTTATTTGGGGGGAGGGGCAGAGAGAGGGAGAGAGAGAAAGAATCCCAAGCAGGCTCTGCGCTGGCAGCACAGGGGACAGGGGTGTGGGACTGAGGACGAGGAAGGGGCAGACATGGATTTCTAAGCCCGGTCCAGGGAAGGCCAACAGCTTGGGGGAGAGCAAGGCGCAGCCCTGAGCAGGGCCCCACCCACCCCTGCAGAGCCGAGCTGCTGCCTCCAGCAAGAGAGGGGTGTGCGGGTCTGGGGAGACTGCCTGGTGCAGACCCTGGCCTTGCTGTGCTGCAGCCGGGAGCCCCGGAGTGTGCCGCGCCCCTGCCCGGAACGGGGCTAGGACGCCGCCGGCCTCAGAGGCCTGGGAAGGCCGCTCGCGGCACACGGGCACCTAAGGGGCCACGTCCGCGTCCCACTGTTGACATCAGATTACACGTTTTGAAAGGGGGCTGAGTTGTCCTCTGAAGATTTGCATGTTGACATCTTGACTCCCAGGACCTGGAGATTTGACTTTTTTGGAGACAGGGTCTTTGAAGGGGCTATTATGTTAGAATGAGGTCAGTAGGTGGGACCCTGACCCCAGTGACTGAGGGAGAGGAGGGAGTCAGGCACATGCGCGCGCTGAGGGAGGGCCGCGTGAGGACACAGGAGATGATGCTGTCTGCGGGCCGCGCGGGCGCCTCGGCAGGGACACGTGCATCTGGGGCCTGCAGCCCCCGGGACGGGGGGAGGATGAGTGTCTGAGCCCTGAGCCCCCGCCGGTGGGGCTCTGTTACGGGGACCCCAGCAAATCGTAGTCCCCAGGTACTCGGGAAGGGACACTCAGCAGGTGTTCGTGTGTCCTTTACTGTAGGCGCTGGCGGGGGCCTCCGTGCCAGCTCTCACCGCCTCACACACACCCCTGCACACATCTGCCGGCATCTGGCTGCTGCTCTTTGCCGAGAGGTTTATGGTTCCAGCAGGGACAGTGTACATTCTCTCCATGAACCAGAAGGAGCAGAGCCCTGAGTCCCAGGGTGTGGAGGGCTGGGCCTGGGGGTGGGGGGACTGAGTCCCAGGGTGTGGAGAGCCCTGGCCCGGGGGCAGGTCCCAGGGCGCAGAGAGCTGTGGCCGGGGGCTGAGTCCCAGCATGTGGAGTCCTAGGGTTTGGAGGACCCTGGCCTGGGGACTGAGCCCCAGAGTGTGGAGAGCCGGGCCAGGGAACCGAGCCCCAGTGGAGGGCCAGGCAGGTGACCTGCTCCCCCTGTGGTCCCCAGGCCCGGCTGCCAGTGGTGACATCACAGCTGGCTCAGGAGAAACTCTTTCCACACCTGCCTTTGGACCATCAGTTCCGGCCGCTGCCGTGACCGACCCCCCCTCCGGTGTTCTTCCTGAGTTTTCCGCCCCGTGTCTCAAGCCTGGTGAGATTCGGAGCTCTTCACCGCCCCTCGTCTTCCCCTCTGCAGGGGTGAGGAGAGCCCGGCATCCCACACTCCAGTCCCAGAAGCCCCAGGTGGCTCCCCTTCCTGCACGTCCTCCTGGCCCTCTGACCGTCTCACCCAGGCCTCTGCCCCAGTTCAGAAAACAGCCTCTGCCCTCCTGATCGGCCGCCCTGTTTCTGATTCCAAGAGAAAGAAAAGCCCAGAATCTCTTGTTGAGCAGCAACATGGTTTAGCAGCTAAGATCACAGACTGAAGCCAGAGCCCCTGCATTTAAATCACAGCGTTCCACTGATGTGCTGTGTGACTTTAGACACTCTGCATAACCTCTCTGGGCTTCTGTTTCCTCACCTGTGGGAGAGGAACAAGCTACCTGCTCCTTGGTGGAGGCTGAGGCCCTCAGAAGGGCCGTGTCCGCCCATGGTGAGCGTTGGTTGTCATCGGTCCCCAAACTGCTGAGGCGAGTGCCACGGCCTCAGAAGAAAGTGCTCACACGGTTCCATCAGTGAGCTCCGAGCTCCACCACTTGACCCTGCGTTCACAGGCCAGGAAGCCTTGTCACCCGAGGCCGGCGGCTGGCGGCGCCGCCCCACGCTCACCCGCTGACTTCCAGTGAGTGCGGTGGAGCCTGTCCCCTCCTTCGGGGCACACGTGCCGTCCCGGTCCCGTGCCCGCCTGACGGGCACAGCAGCCTGGGGCAGGTGACGGCCGTCAGGTTTGTGCTGAAGACAGCGGGCTCTTTTCCAGGGCTGAGAGAAGGCCCCGACTGTGAGCTCAGCCCTAGAAGTGGCCTGAAGAGGAAAGGTCAGGAAAGGCTGGTTTACGGCACGGCTGGGGGGGTCAGACTGGCGCGGCCGCGCTGGCGACAGCGTGGCGGGTCCTCAAAGACAAAACTGCCCTACGGCCCCGCGACGGCACCGCTGGGTGTTGGTCCAGGGGCACACGCACCCCAGTGTCTCCAAGTGTGGAAAGCGCAGCTGTCCATCGGCAGACGAGTGGACGGAGAAGGTGCGGGTTTTGTGGGCGCTGGAGCATCACTCGGCCGGGAAAAACGAGCCCGCGCCATGGGCAACCGCCTGGATGTTTTGTTTTGTTTTTATTGAAAAAAAATTTTTTGTTTATTTTAGAGAGACAGAGTGGGGGTGGGGCAGAGAGAAAGAGAGGGAGACACAGAATCCGAAGACCGGCTCCAGGCTCTGAGCTGTCAGCACAGACCTTGACAGGGAGCTCGAACCCACGAGCCATAGGATCATGACCTGAGCGGAAGTCAGATGCTTAACCGACTGAGCCACCCTGGTGCCCCCAGACGGTATTATTTTAAGTGAAATTAGAGAAAGATAAACATCCTGTGACTTCACTCTTGAAATTTAAGATACAAAACAGATGAACATATAGAAAGGGAAGAAAAAATAATATAAAAACAGGGAGGGGGATAAGAGACTCTTTAATGCAGAGAACTGAGGGCTGCCAGAGGGGTGGGGGGGGTGGGCTAGATGGGGGATGGGCATCGAGGAGGCCCTGCTTGGGGTGAGCACTGGGGGTCCCATGTAGGGGATGAGTCGCTGGAGTCCACTTGCTCTATGTGCTAACTAACGTGGATATAAATTAGAAATTAAAAAAACCACAAAGCCTCGTTTCGAATGAGCCACGCCCTGTTCCCCGTCTGTTCCTTCATTGCTTTGAAGTTTGCTGAGCGCCTGTCGCGATCAGATACAGGCCCGCCAGGTGGGGCGCAGAGTGGCCCCCACAGGGTGGGGCTTGTGGGAGGAGGTGGCCTCCCACATGATGCCAAGGGGCATGGCCTTGAACTTGCTGGAGCAAGGTGTGGCCGGGGAGTGGGTGGGGGGCGGCAGGGGAGCCCTCCCGGGTCGGGCTGAGCCACAGGGCCTGTGAGGACGGAGGGGGGGAGCCTGGCGCAGGGCGGTAAACGTGGGCCGGGTGCGGGCTCCCTCGGAGCGGATCCCGGCGCTCTGCACGTGTGTGATGGAGCCGCGTGCCCGCAGGGCTCCGTCTCTGGGGTCCTTGGGCGAAGGCATGAGACACCGGTGGTCACAGTAACCCCAGGTGGCCCCTTCGCGTCACCTGCGCTCATGGCGCCCAGCCTAGGGCGTGCGTGCCGCCAGCGGTCCCCGCCTGCCCTGGAAGGCCACGCGGGGCGTGTCCTCGAGCTCTGTGGCCCAGCGCTCCCGCTGCACCCGGCAGCACGCGGGGGCCGTTCTGTGGGCGCCCCTGTGTGAGCCCGTGTTCGGGACCGAAGGTGGTGGGCAGCCGAAGATCGCTCTCTCCACTCGTTTGAAATCATCGATACTCAGCCCGTCACGTGCTGACACAGTTGGGTGAAAAATCACTATTTTCTGAAACGCAGTTGTAGGAGGGTGGCTCTGTGTTCCTGCAGCTCTGGGTGGCTGGCGTCCTGGCAGTGCTGTCGCCGCCGCGCTGTGGGTGGGGGTGTGTGCGTCCACGGGCGGTGCTGGAAACGCGCTCACACGGCGGCGTGGTTCGTCTCTGGTGGCCCCAGACCCCAGCCCGTGGCACTTCCTCCAGCACAGCTGTGACTGGCGTGTGACAGCCACTGTCACGTGAGCGTCTCCCGTGCTCTTTCCACAGAGACCCGTCTCCTGCCTGGGGTCTGCGGCCCGGGCCCGAGTGTGTAGCGTCCGCACGGGTCACTGGGAAAATACTGGTTTGCTGATTTATCCAGAATTTCACATGTTGACATTTCATTGTATCGTTAAAAAAAAAAACACGTTCTCATCAGAAAAGTCTTCACGCTTGGAAAGCTGCCCAAAGATAAAAAGCTTCCAAAACTGTCATCGTCTTAAAAACGTAAACATTGTCGTGGGCAAGAAGGACCGGTCACTCTCGGGGTGACAGGCTCACTGGGTCCTGCTCTCACGAGACGCCCGCAGGTGCCAGCCTGGGCCCCCACGGGTGTCCCGCGGGCACGCCCTCCCCGGCGGGGACCGCCACGCTCCAGTGGGAGCAGAAGGGCTGGGGGCACTTGTGAGTTCTTCACTGAGGACGTTGCGGGGACCAGGACACGGGGATTTAGTAAGATCCAGGCTGGGCCTGGGCTGCCCGGAGGGGACGGGGCAGGGCACTGGTGCGGGGACGCCACCCCCGCGTGCGCCTCGCGGAGGGCAGGTCTGCAGGGCACTGGTGTGTAGGGCTGGCGCAGGTGCGTCTTCTGCCGCCACAAGGCAGCCGGAGCCACAGGGACGGGGGCGGCGGCTCGTCTACGCCCAGCAGAGGGACCGGCAGCAGGACCGGCCTCGGACAGGCCCGATGCCAGCCTCCCTTTGGCCAGTTTAAACCCTGGCATCCCCCGGGGGGGCGTGCGGCTCTCAGCACCGCCCTCCTCACAGAGTCTCGTTTCTTTTCTTTTAAATTTTAAAAATATTAATTTACTTAGTTTTGAGAGAGCGATGATGAGTGGAGGAGGGGCAGAGAGAGAGGGAGAGAGAGTCCCAAGCAGGTTCTGAGCCGTCAGCACAGAGCCCAACTTGGGGCTCAAACCTACAAACTGTGAGATCATGACCTGAGCCAGAGTCAAGAGTCAGATGCTCAACTGAGGCCCCAGGTCCCGCCCCCCCTCCCCAGCTCTCATTTCTGAAGTCAGCCTGTCATGTGTGTCCCGGGCCCAGGCCCACTGCCAGGAGGGAGAAGGGGCTGGCATGTTTGAGTGATTACACGTCCTCCTTGAGGACCCGTGGAGGGTGCCGTCTTCCAGGAGGACAGAGGAGGGGCCCAAGGGGCAGGCGTGTGGGGGGTCGGAGGGGACGCATGCCCTCCCCTCAGCCTGGGAGTGGGGGGCGCAGCACTGATGGCGGTTGGTGAGAAGGCGGCCTCCAACTTTTGCACATACCAGGGACCCCCACGCCCAGCCGCCAAGACGGACCCTGCCCTCCTGTCCTTGGCACCACGGTGCACTTGAGCGCTACCCTGCGTCTCCTGGGCCCTGAGGGCTCCCAGCAGCCCAGTGGGCGGGGCGACCGGAGCCGGAACTCGGGGGTCCGGAAGTGCACACAGATGGTCAGAGGGGGCACAGGTGGCGACTTTCTCTAAAGTTAGCTATTCTATCTTATTTTAGGCATCCGAAGTGTCTTTTTTTTATGTGTATTTGGCACTCCCCTGAATTCTGAAATAGAGTTTAGCACGATTCCTTTTTTACAGCAGTGGAAGCAAGGCTTTCTAGTGGGACTGACTCAGCTGCAACCAGAACCCCTCCTTTGGGACCAGCCAGGGCCCCCGATGGCCGGGAGTCCCGAGCGACACGCCCCGCCCCCAGGGGCAGGGAGGCCCGTCCCGCAGTGCCTGTCCTCCCAGCCTCTTCGGAGCCTCGCTGAGCCTTGGCCGAGCTGTGTCCCTGGAATGTCAGGCCTTCTGCAAGTGACGGAGGCCTGGAAACTTTTGTTCCATTGAACTTTGCCAGGGAGCTATACTTAGCCACCGCGTGGAGGCCCGCAGCGGGTTCTCTGAATAAAGATAGTAACACGCGGGCTATTTTCAAACTTCTAGAGAACCCCCCTCCCAGAACATTCTGGGCCAAAATGATATTTATGGAGCCCTCTGGGCTTTTGGAAGGGAAGGTGTAACCTCAGCGTGTCTGCTTTCGGCGGGGAGGGGGCCAAGGGGCGGGGCCCCTGGAGACCGAGTGTCCCTCTCACACCTGTTTCCAGGACTGAGCTCGCAGAGGCCGGGCGCTGGCACCCGAGTCAGAAAACAGAGGTTTTCCTTGCTGGGTATCTGGTGCTGACCCTGTCCGTGGGCCTCACGCTGCCATCCGGGTGCCCCTGTTGTGCCGAAAGATGGGGTCCCCAACCTGGGAGGGCTCGTTACATGGTTTTCCTTGTGTCCAGCATCCTGGCTCATCTCTTAGGTTTCTGCCTTCACCGCGCATAACGGGCCTGGGGCTGTAGCACCCGCCCCCGGCTCCTCAGGCCCCGCCCTCCTCCACCTGCTCCCGCCTCGCAGGTGCTCTGACAATGTGCTGCACCAGGACCGAAAGGCCTTCTCTAGGGGGAAGAGTGGAAATGTGGTCAGTATAGTTCGGGTGGGAAAAAGATGGCCTGTAGGTGGGAGGGACCCAAACAGCACCCTCAGAAAAGAGCCAAGACGCCCGCCGATCCCCATCCTGTAGGTGTTGGGAGAGGGCTCCAGAGAGCCAGCTTCTAAGTGGGCACCCCACGTGAGTCCTGAGGACCAGGCACAGTAACCTGGGAAAGGCGAGGGGGGACCTGGGGGCCCTGAGCGGCCAGGCGGGTGGCCTCCCTGGGGTTCCACTGTGGCCGACCTGCCCCTGGTGGACCGTGTCCCCCATTCATTCTCTAAGAGGTCCCTGGCAGGTCCCCGGCCTTTCTTCACCCTCTCTGCCAACCCGGCCTCCACTACCCTGCCTTCTGCCAGTCCAGATATAAATATAAGAGCATTTTCCACGGGCCGGCACAGAGGGCAAGCATTTGACTTTATTTTAGGGCCGTGAAATTCCCTCCCTTCATACCCAACAGGTGCGTTGCCTCATTTAGCTATCAGGGCCCAGAAATAGAACACAATTTACAATATAGCTTCCTTCGGGCATCTGGATGCTGTTTAAAAAAAAAAAAAAAAGCCCTCCCGTGAGATGGCCGGGATGGGCCGGAGCATGGGCTTGACCTGCTCAGCAGAGGAGCCCAGAGCTCCCGGAGACTGCTGGGGGGAGGGCCCCCCTGTTAAGGCAGGGCCCCTGGTCAGGATGATGGACAGGAGGTGTTTTCCAGTTTTTCCGTCAGTTAAAATTGACTGCCCCCCCCCATCCTGGACCAAGGGGACAGAGGAGACCTCTCCCCTGCCCATCCTTCAGCCCAAGCACAGGGACCCACCGGGTGTCTCTTGGCAAACTGTCTTCACCTCAGCTGGTGGGGGGTGGATGGTGTCCCCCTTGGTACATATGTTGAAATCCTGACCATATTCGGAATCAGGGTTTTTGCAGGTGATCAAGTTAAGGCGAGGCCATCAGGGTGGGGTCCTAACCCTGTCGGACTGGTGTCCGCACAAGTGGAAATGTGGACACATGTGCGGGAAGAAGCCATGTGAGGTGGAGACAGAGGTGGGTGGTGTGTCGACCAGCCAGGAACATCCAAGGTGCTCGCAAACCAGGAGGAACCGAGAGAGAGAGAAGGGGGGCAGCCCCAGGACAGTCTCCCTCCAGCCCCAGAGGGGGCGAGCCCTACGGCACCTCGGGCCCGACGTCTGCCCCCAGCCTGTGGGAAGCCGCATGCTGAGCGGGACTTGTCACGGGAGCTGCAGCACACTGACGCAGTAGCTAAGCTCCGGTTCCCACCGTCTGTCCCTCCCGGGACAGCGGGTCCCTGTACAGGGGCGGGCAGGGCACAGGCCTGGACATGTGAACGTGGCTTCCCCAGAGAGCATCTCCATGGCACCTGCCGGTCCTTTCTGCTGTGTGCTGGAGCCGCGGCCCTCCTGGGTAGAGGTCAAGGTCAAGGTCACCCTTGGTGCAGAGAAGCCCCAGGTCGGAGTCAGGTTTCCCCTGGGGGATCCCCAAGGCCCCTCCAGTGGCCATCGTCAAACCAGCCCCCCGGGCCCTGTCGCCCCGAGGAGACTTGGGCATAATCTACAGGCTTGTGTTGCCCAGGAGCGGCCTGGCGAACGCGCCTCAGCGGGTCTGCGCGGCTCAGGCCTCTGCTGCCTGCCCTGTGTCCCCCACTCAGCGCCAGGAACAAAGAGCCTCTTTGTCTTCCAGGCCGGGCCAGAAGTGGGGCAGCTGTCCCCTCCGGGCGTCAAGAACTTAGTCCTTGTTAGACACGGACCACCTTCCAGGGGCCGGCGGAGGCGCTCCAGACACACGGACAAGAGCGAGGGCCAGCCCAGCAGGTGGCCGGCCGGCAGACTGGGGGTGCAGAGGATGCACTCGGGTTGCTGGGGAGGGTTTCCCGTGGGCATCTGAGGCGGTCGGCAGGCGCGTGTCTGCAGCAGTGTGCGGCCTCCGGAGAGGGCGGGCAGAGCGGGGGCGACGGTGCCCCCGGTGGCCGCGGACATGGCCCCCTGGCGACACGGTGGTCTCAGTAGAGCCGGGTGCAGACGCAGGACCGGGTTCTCTGCTGAGCGTCCAGCCGATGCGGACACGGCCCCCTGCTGGCCTCCTCCCCAGCCTCGCCCTCCCCGGCTCTGCTCTCAGCCTCAGCCTCAGCCCCGGCGAGTCCAGGCCCTGTGGCTGCTCTCTCTCCCTATAGAATGCCGTCCCCGTTTCCGGTCTCCTGCTTCCCAAAGAAGGTGCCCCTGCTCAGCGGCTTGGAGTGTTGCCACCCGCCTCCCCCCTCCTTGTCCCGACACCTCGCCTCCCCTGCTCTGTGACCAGAGGCCCAAGTTACCCAGGAATCCGGGCAGTTACTCTGGCTCGGCCTCCTCCGCAGGCCCAGGGCACCAGGCAGGACACAGGGCCTCAGAGGGTGTGACAGGCAGGGGTGCCAGGCTCCTCACTGCCCTGCGCTGCCCACGGGGCCTTGGCTCCGCGTCGGGACACCCAGTGCCGCGTGTGTGCTCGTGGGGGTGAGCCTGAGGGAGCCATGCCCACAAAGGCCGAGGGGCAGGAGCTGGCCCAGCGGGCACCCACCCCCAGCAGCCTTCTCTCTTGGGAGAAGAGAACTGGGAACCAGAGCAAGGCACACAGGACGGTGGCTCACATCGCCGTGACGGACTTCCCTCAGTCGTCCTAACAGCCCGCTGGCAGCTCTGGTCCTAGACAGAACCGGGTGGCAGGTGGCGGCCAGTGGCCGAAGGGGAGAGGAGGAATGCCCACCGAGCGAGCGTGGGGCTGGGCCCATCGGGCAGCACGGGTGCCAGGAGGGCTGAAGTCCTGTCCCTCCCGCCTCGCCGAGCCGCACCTGTCAGGGGCCGCGGCGGCAGCCGGACTCCTCGTGCCGCGCCAGGAGCGACATGCGGGAGAAGGTCCTGGTGCAGCTCTTGCACCGGTACTTCCTGGTGTCCGAGTGCGTCTGCAGGTGGGCCCGGAGGTTGGAGCGGTCGGCGAAGGCCCTGCCGCAGTGCGGGCAGGTGTAGGGCTTCTCACCTGAGGGAGGACGGCGCTGCGTGAGTGTCTGTCTGGTCTGTCCCAGGAGGCGGCCCCAGGCCCCCCGTCCCTGCTTATAAAGGAGTAAACCCCTCTGCCGCCTTCAAATGCTCACCGAGGTTCTGATGCATTGGTCTTCCCTCCCCCGGGAGATACGGGGCGGGGCCTCAGTGCCTCCCCCAGGAGGAAGGAAACCCTGGGGCCACGAGGCCCACATCCATCCTCAGGGTCAGAGCTGCCTGGGAACAGGGTGGAATGTCACCCCTGGGCAGGACGGTGGCATCTAAAGCCCTTTCCAGGAGGGAAGATCTAGCATGGGTCCTTGCTAGATCTGCTACCGCTGCTAGATCCTTCTGTCTCTGCCAGAGCCTTCCAGGGGCCCCTGGCCCAGGCCTGGCCCCGAGCGGCCCCGGGGGCCCTGGGGAAGCGGCTGGGTGCCCGCAGGGGCTGCCGTGTGGGCGAGCCCCAGCCCTTGCGGTGGGGACAGGCATCTCGGAACGGCTTCAGACCCTTGTGCCCTGGGGGCCACCTCCAATCTGGGCAAGCAGGGATGTGGAGCGGGGCCCCCAGGACAGCCCTGACAAGTGTAAAAAGACTTAAGGGTCACCGTTCTCCTCCGCCTGTGTGGGGTGACTGCCCGTCGTACACTCGATAGAGTCCTGAGAAGCACCAGCCTGCGGTCCCCCCGGGCCAGCCTCCTGCGGGGCCTCTCGCCCCCGGGGCCCCAGACCAGGAGCACTGGGCCCCTGACGGTGTGAACCCCGGGGAGCTGAGGAAAACCGACGGGAATTTCAGCCCAGAGAAAGACTCCTGCAAAACCCTTCCTCCCAACCTCCGCCCGGGTGTGACTCAGGGCAGTCCTCCTTGCAGAGCCCTGGCTCAGGGCCGGGAGGCTCGGCAACAGGGGGCACGCGTTCCGCTGTGGGCCTCAGCCTCGTGGGCCTTACCCCTGGGCCTCAGTCTTTCCAGGCGCACCCGTCCCTCCCCCACCGGGCCTGGGTGAGGGGTGGCTCAGCCCCCACGGCCCTGGGGCAGGCAGCCCACCTCCGGCCTTGGGCCGTGCGGCTGATGCACGGCCTCCTTCAGGTCCGAGCGCAGGCCCCTCTCCCGCCGGGGCTCTGCCCGCCGCTGCCCTTCTCTCCCCTCCCGCCTTCTCCTGGGGCACCCTCACCGGGGACCGGTTTGCTCCCGGGGCCCCAGCCCCCAGCCAAGACCCCGTCTTCATCTGTGCCCTTCAGACAGTCTGTGTGACCCCCATGGTTGCCACCACAGGCCAGGAGAATCCCCGGTCCTTGTGAATGTGACCTCACTTGGAAATTAGGGTCCTTGCGCGTGTCATCAGGTTACAGTGGGGTCACTGGAGTGTGTGGACCCTGGTCCAGCGGGACTGGTGTCCTTACAACGGAGGGAGGTTTGGACACACACACAGGAGAGGCTGTGTGAGGACGGCGGCGGAGGTGCAGGGACGCCTGGAGTCCCCGGGGGCTGGACAGGGCAGGCAGGGCCATCCCGTGGCGCCTCTGTGGGGAGCGCAGCCCTGTGCCTCCTCGATTTCAGACTCCGGCCTGGGAGCTGGGACGGAAGGCATCTCTGGTTTGCGGGACTTCGGAAACCCACACACAGGGAAGCAGAAGCCATGTGACCGTGCATCCTCCCGTTTACGGAGCCGCCCTCCCTTCCTGACCCCCAGGCCCCACCCTCACCCCCAGCCAGGTCCCCCTGGCGGACGGACCCACCTGTGTGGGTCCGGATGTGGCCCTGGAGCAGCCAGGGCCTGGAGAAGGCCTTGCCGCAGACGGAGCAGAGGCAGGGCAGCGTGTGCGTGCGGATGTGCATCTTGAGGGCACCCAGGCTGGCGTACTCCTTGTCGCAGTGCCTGCAGCTGAAGCAGCGGGGCGCCCACGGGTGCCTGGCCAGCCCTGCTGGCGTGGGGTGCGGCCCGCGGCTGTGCAGGCCCTCAAAGCCCCCCGGGGCTGCCTGCAGTCTGTCTGGAGCCGGGCCCCCGTCCGGGCCTGGGATCGGGGGCCACCGTGTGGGCAGGACCAGCAGGGTGGGCAGGTTGAGGTGGTTCAGGCTGTCTTTGAGGGGCAGGCCGGGGGCCCGGCTGGCCCGAGGGTCCGCCTGGCTGTCTGCCAGGGGGTCTGGCTCACAGGCCCCCAGCGCTTCCTCGGTACTCGGAAGGGGCAGGGAGATGCGGGAGACGACAGAGGTGCTGTCCCAGGGCCGGGGAGAGTCACCAGGGGTAGAAGAGGCCGCACTTTCTGGGAGAAAGAGGGGCACCGCCAGCCCCCTGCAGGCAGAACAGGTGCCATTAATTTCTAGAAGGAGGAGGGAGAGAGAGGGTGAGGGTGGACCTGAGCCCCAGAGCTCTGTCCCTTCTTGTTGCAGCCACAGCCTGTCTTCTGGGTCGCCAGCAGTTCTGCATGGAGGGCAAGGGCTGAGAGGCTGGTGTCAGCTCGGGAAGTGACCACAGGGTCTAGAAGAGAGGCCTCGGTTCTTCTTTATTGTTATTATTTTTTTAATGTTTATTTTTAAGACAGTGCGAGTGGGGGAGGGTCAGAAAGAGGGGGAGAGAAGGATTTGAAGCAGGCCCCAGGCTGACAGCAGAGAGCCGGATGGGGGGCTTGAACTCACCAACCCCAAGATCCTGCCCTGAGCCAAAATCAAGAGTCAGAGGCTCAACCCACTAAACCGCCCAGGGGCCCCCTCAGTTCCTCTTTGAAAGCAAAGGGAATGTCTTACAGGATCCCAGAATAGCCCAGGGAGGCTCCCCTACTGGCCAGGCAGGACAGGACAGGCCTCTCTGACCCCCGCCCGGGCCCAGCTCTCACCGGCCTCCTGCAGGCGCCGATTCAGATCAGACATTTGGCGCCAGGCCACCATGTAAAGATGACCGATGAGCCTCCACTCCCCCCCATCACCCCTCGCCCATGGTGACGTGGGTGCCAATGCTCCCTGGTGGGGGTGGCTGTCCTCGGGGGTGCCACACCGCCTCCAGGGGCAGCCTTTCCCCGGGGCCGTGGCTCCTATAGTTGTGGGCCAGTGGGCCCGGGCCCAACCAGATGAGCGGCAGGGGCCCCAGGGACACGGGTTGGCAGGCAGGACTGACCTCCTGCCTTTTCCCTAGCCCCAATCTCCACGCAGCCCCCAACCCATTTCTTACTCCAGATGTGTTGACATAAATCTCTGGTCCCATTTCTACCTTCATGCCAAGGCTTTGGGTAAGACAGCCCACAGAATGGGAGACGGCATTGGCAAATCATGTGCCTGTTGCGTAGAGAGCATCCAAAGAACTCTTGCACCCCAACCGTACATGTGCATAATCGTAAAATGCACAAAGGACCTCCAAACCAGATATGCAAGTGGTGGGGCGCCTGGCTGGCTCAGTCTGCAGATCATGTGACTCTTGATCTCAGGGTTTTGAGTTCAAGCCCCACGTTGGGCATAGAGATTACTCTTAGAAAATATCTATACACACACACACACACACACACACACACACACACACACACAAATATGCCAACAAACAGAAAAGATGCTTGCCGTCATTAGCCATCTAGGAGATGCAAATGAAAGCCACAGTGAGATACTGCTTCGTGCCACTAGGACGGCGAGAATTAAAAATAGCCAATCACAAGTGTTGGTGAGAGTGTAGAGAAGTGGGGGCATTGAAGGAAGCTTCCCGCACCTTCCACTCCATCCTGCCCTCACCCCTAGGCCCCCCCAGTTATAAACCAGCATGCCGACTCTCTGCCCTCCTGGAAAGAGGGACCGGGCAGTGTCAGGCTAAGAGACAAGCTAGCTCCAAGGAAGCTCTGGAGAGACAGCCTCAGTATTCCCTGAGGGCCTAGGACCCCACTTCACTCAGGGCCTTTCTACTGGGAAGGAGGCCACCTCTCAAGTCTCTGAGTCTCAGCCACCACCCTGGCCCCAGGCGTCGTCAGAGCCAAACCCGGTCTTGGGAGCTGGGGACTGGCACCCATGCCTGTGGCCCTGATCTAGTGCTTCTGCTGACCCTTCAGATGCTCCCACACACCCTCTGGGGCTGCTGTGGCTCGAATCCCAGGGGAAGAGACTTTTCAGTCCCCTCCGCGCCAGGGACGGACCCCAGACTCGGTACCTCCGTCTATCCTGGTAGGAAGAGGCTCACAGTGGCCTTGAAACCTCAACAAGTGAGAGCCTGGTCCAGGAGGAGGGCGGGAGGAGGGGAGGAGGCTGAGAGTGCCCTCTGACACTCTGCACGTTCACAAAGTAAAGTGGGGTGCACTCCACGACTGGGCTCTAAACAGGGGTTAGGCTTTAAAAACGAGGGTCCGCGTGAACTCCGTTTCCCATCTTGTATATGTCTAACGTGAAAGTTTCCTTTAACAGAGCCCTGCATTCTGATACCTTCTGTTCGATTTTGTTTTATGAAATTGCTGGTGGTGATCCATTAAATTGTTTTCAAAATGCAGAGTTCAGGACCCCAGACCTAGAAGGCACGCCCTGGTGGCAGTGGGCCTCAGAGTAGATCAGGGGTGCCTGCCACTCCTGGGCCTCCTCTGTGTCCCTTCTCCCCCCTACCCCCAGCCACCCAGGAGTTCCTCAGGGGGGCTTTGGCCCCAAGAGGCTGTGGGGTGATGGCTCTGATCACTCTCCAGAGGCCTTTGCCCTGGGAACTTCTCCCACTGACATGGGCAGGCCTGGGCCTGTGTCTCCCCACTGGGCCACCTGGAGCAGGGGGGAGGGTTGCAGCCCCTCAGCCCAGCCTCCCCTGAGCAACCTCCACTGGGGTGAGAGGAGGCCCTCGGGGAGGTGACCCACGGAGCGGCGAGGAGGGACCTCGTGGAAGGCTCGTGGGCTGGACCTTGGCACACGGAGCCCACGGTCACTCTTCTGACCCCTTCTGGATGCTCTTGGGGGGGTCTTTGGACAGCAGCCCCAAGCCTTCCTCCATCTCTCTTCCCACCCATCCCCGGACCCTTCCCACAGCCCCTGTGCCAGGAAGATGGCTCCAGGCTTCCCTTAGGTGAAATGGGTGCACCAGGCCATAGGGGGAGAGCCCCCAGAGTGACCGGGGACCCAGAAACTTCTCTAAGTGGGGAGAGAATCCCCGCCTGCTCTCCCCGACGCGAGGCCGAGGCCCCGGACGTGAACAAGGCGTTCGCAGGCCCCCCGCCCACCCGGGGAGGTTACTTCTCTTCTCCCACCTGGGCGGGGGTCCGAGCCCTGGGCCTGGCTGGGGAGCCCGGCAGCCCCTACCTCTCTGCGTCTCCAGCTGCCTGTAGTTGGGGACCCTGTGGCTGGAATGCGTTTTCACCAGGAAGGAGCGCGGCATGGTCCTCCTGCGCGCGCGGGTCTCACTGCGCGTTCGCCCGGCGCCCGCGGGCAGCGCAGCGGGCAGGTGGCCGGAGGGTTGTCTCATTAGCATAACGCGCCGCCTGGGCCAACCAGCGCGAGGCGGGGCCGGGGCGGGGCCGCGGGGCGGGGCATCAGGACCACGCCCAGGACAGGTGCGCGGGCCGCGGGGGAGGGAGCGCGTGGCCGCCGTGTCCTCCCCACGGGACTGCCCTGGCGCACGCCGCGAGTCACACCGACCCCTGGGGCCTGGAGCACCCACTCGCCATGGACTAAAGGGCGGAGGTCAGGGCTGGGTGGAAGCCGCACCGGGCTCCGGTCCACACAGCGGTGCAGGCGGGCGCAGAGCCCTTGCTGAGGCCGGTTCCACTCGCCCCATCTCCGGCTCAAACCCGCATCGGTAGGATTGGTGAGCACGAGCCCTGAACTCCACAGCTGACCCAGCTGACCGGCCACAGTGGTGATAGGGCTCAGCCGGGCTGGGGGAGAGAGGCCTTTCCCGGTGGGCAAAGCCTGGGGAGGGTTTCCTTCCCTCGCAGGACAGTGCTCTGGGAGGTGGCCCAAGCTTCCAGAAGGCTCGTTTGGCTGGGAGAAAGGACACAGCCTGGAATTCCTGGATTGCAAGGGGTTCCGACCTGCGGTTATAGGAAGTTTAATCAAAGAGGGGGAAGTGCGAGCACTCTGCAACACTCTAGTCTGTGACCCTGGGCTGCCACGTCCCTCCCGTGTGGCAGTGAGCCAGACGAGCCGTGTCTGAGGGTCCGCTCCCTTTCGGTGTGGACGCTTCAGGAGTTCAGGGGCAGACAGGGCATTCCCTGGGCGAGTGGGCACAGCACCATGCCTGCGCCTGACAGCTGTGGGGCCTTTCGTGACTGTGGGCTTGGGGGGCGAGGCGAAGTTGACGGACGGTGGGTGTGCAGCAGGACCTCTGGAGAAGCAGGGAGGCAGGGCCATGTCACGCGGTGTCCTATGTCCCCACAGTTTTGCAGATGAGAAAATGGAGGCTCTGAGAAGTTAGGAAGCGGGGCCGAGGGGACGCAGGCCCACACTGCAGGCCGCACACGAGGCGTGTGCCCCCCTCGTGTTTTGCTGGGTGAGAGCATGGAAGGGCAGGTGGTGTGCAGACAGGAGGCACGTGTCCGTCCTGCGGGCCACAGCCTGGCACTGCCCGGCTGTATGTGGATTTCAGGGAACACGTGGCTGCGTTCTGCTTTTTCACCTGTTCTGTGGCCTTTCTGTTTATACCCTCTCTTCCTTCTTTCCCCTTCCAGATGTAGATAAGTCTCGCACATACCTGGGCCGGCCCCGCACCCACACTGTCCCTCTCACTCAGTCACCCACTGTGTGGCCACTAGCCAGATGGCCTCCCTCATCCCCAGAGAGACGCTTATACTATTTAGGGAGCCTGGCGCGCTCCTAGTCTCCTCCTGGAAACGCCCCTGGGCTCCCAAGGGTGTCAGGGTGTCCACACCTGTGCGGTGCCGGGGCGCCGCTGCCCCCACCTGTTCTCGCTGCATGTCCTTCTGTCCTCATTATGGCTGCTTTACCTGGGCAGTGAAGTCTCACAGCCACCCACCCACCCACCCAGTCCCCTCTGGCCCCTGGAACCGCTCCTCTTTCCAGCAGAGCAGGGCTTGCAGGGACCAAAGTCCTCTCTTTCCCGAGGAAATCACAGCAGGCTTCTTGACACCTGGGACCTTGGGGATGACAAGCCTGGGGCCGGCGCCGGGCGCTCGGCCCCGCCCACCTGCCTATCGGGGGGCTTGAGCAGCGGCTTCCAGTAGGGCACACCCACCCCCAGGGCCACAGCTTGTGACAATTCTACTTACATACTTTCTCTTTTTACGTATATGGTTTTGTAGGAATAATTCAGTAGTGCTTGACTCCACCTGTGTGTCTCCACTGCGCGCTCCCACGGTCGCTGGTTTGGATTCATGACTCAGTTTGGAGGGCCCTGCTCCCTGTCCAACTGGACCCCAGAGGGCGGCCAGGTGGGAGCCAGCCCTTGCCCCTGCCCAGGGCCCGCATGTGGCACATGCTGGGGCGGGGGTCCTGTGGTGCTTGTTGGAGTAGATGGAAAAACGCTGAGGACCCCCCAGTCAGCACGGCGCCTTGCACACCCATCCCTGGGGGTGGAAGGAGGGTTAACATCCGTGCCCTCGGGTGCTCGAAGCCCAGGCCCCAGGGACCAAAACTCTGGGAGCACTGCTTGCAGCTGGACCTCACAGCCGGGGCCCAGGGCAGGCGGCACCTCGCCCTGGGGGCGCCAGCCCCCGCATCAGGGCGCGGAGTGTTCGCTGGGCGGGCGTGGGGGTGGCCGTGGCTGGGACACCCTGGCCTGGGGCAACCCCACGGCCGGCCGAGCTCATGGACTTGCGGAAACTCAGACCAAATGTTCAGTCTCCCAGCGTTTTGTAGGATCAGTGGCCAGTATGTGCTTGGTCACCCCCAGAGAAAGGGGACTCACTACCAGTTTTGAGGCCTGATTGTTAAAGTTGATGCTGGTTCCTAAACTGGGGTTCCGTGGAGACATCCTGCGTGAGGTGAGGGGGTGCTATCCCTTCCCACACAGCTTACAGGACCCGCAGTTGAGGCCTAGATGCCTGGCGGCGTGCCAGAGAATTGGGTGCTGCGGAGCCGTCCTAGGGTCTAGGGCGGGCCGAGCAGGGGCGCCTGTGCGGGCTGGGCTGTGTCCTGCATGTCCGCACCCGATGTGTGTGTGCACGTGTGTCTGTGCGGCCGCAGGAGCCGTCCCGTGTGGCACAGGCATCAGGCATCAGTCAGCAGGGTGCCCAGGCTCAAGGGGAGCGGTCCGTCCGGCCCACAGCGGGGTTCCCAGCAGCGACCCCCCCCCACCTCCATAAGCTGCTTGTCTGTGCACACGTTGGAGCTGGCCCCCTGTTCCCGCTGGAGACCAGCTGACGGCGGCCGCGGGCCCGATGTCCAGGCAACTGGCTCCTGCGAGGCCGGATGAGAAGTGTGCCAGTGGTCAGGGGCCCGGGAGGCTAGCGGGGCGCTCACTCCGCCTTTTCGGGGCTGGCCTTCCTAACAGAGGCTGTAGGTCCCTTGATGCTTTCTAGGTGGCAGGGGGCGCCCTGGGCCGCCTGGCTCTGTGTGGCAGTGGGGGGATGAGTCAGGGTGGGAGGGGACCAGGACTCCCAGCCTGAAGCGCGTGTGGCGGGACAGCCCCGCGGCACCTGGGGTTCATGCGTAGTACACGGGAGGCCGCCTGTGCTGTGGACTTGCGCTGGGGCGTCCCCACCCCGACACCGTGGGGTCTGCTGAGATCCAGCTCCCGTGTCCCACGTGCCCTGTTGGGGTTCACTCTGATGTCTCCCGCCCCCTGGGGCAGACTGTCCTGGACTCCGAGTCACTTGGTGGGTGGTGTGTTCTCTGTGGCCCTGTCTGGCCTGGGCCTGAGGTGGAAGGGCCGAGAGGCACATGTGGACGCTGTCCTGGGGCTCTCGGCTCCCATGGCCACGTGGAGGAGGCGCAGCCGCACGGGTGTCCTCGGCGGAGGCAGGGACTCAGTCCACCTGCTCCCGGGGACCGGCGTCCTCGGCCAATGGGGCCAAAGAGGGGAGGGTGGGGCTGGAGGCTCCCGATGGGGTGGCCAGCCCGTCACCCCTCTCCCTGGTGACCGGCTGCGGAGACTTGTTTGCCTGGCCCTGCCATGGCTTCCAGCTCAGGGGACCCACCTTTTTAGAAAAGCCCAGAACACAGTCCTGCCTAGGGAGGCAGCTTAGTAACAACCAGCATGGAGGGAGGCAGGGGTGTGGCCGCACACTGACCACCAGCTGCCAGGACACTGTGGACTCAGTGACGTGGGGGACAGCAGGAGCCCAGGGCACAAATGGTGGCCCTGAAGACCATCTCTGGGTGGACATTTCATGTTTAAAGATTTTATTTTTAAATCATCCCTGCACCCGACATGGGGCTCGAACTCACAACTGTGAGATCAGGAGTCACATGCTCTACCAACCGAGCACCGGGGACCCTGACAGTTCAGGTTGAAACGGCTCCTTCTGCCCCCAGCCATCGAGTGAGGCTCTGGGGCCCAGGGCAGGATGCCCAGGGAAGCCACCGAGCGGCAGGCGTGCGGGGCGTGGCCGCTGCTCTAGGGCCTGGGTTCCCCGCGGGGCCTCCCAGAGACCGCGCCAAGGCCGCAGGGCCTCGTCCGGGGCCCAGGGCGAGCCTCGGTGAGACCGGCCGGCCCCGGGGACCGCATCTCACAGCAGGGAAGGAAGTGAGAGCCACCGGCGCCTAGCAAACCTCTGCCTGGATTTGTCACCGGAACCAGACGTGGTTCAGGACAGGCGGAAACACGCTGCTGAGCAAGGGCCTGGGGCTGAGGGAGCCGGGGCAGGTACTGGAGGGGGGGAGGCTGGAGCAGGTGCCCTGAGCGCAGCTGTGAGGGGACATGCAGCCCCCGCAGGTGCCCACCGGCCCCGCCCCACTTCTAACGCTCCCAGGTGAACCCCCCAATCGAGGTTGCTCTAGATGCTTTGAAACGTTTTATTTACGTTTTTTTCAAAGAGCAATAATTTATGCCGTGAACTGACAGAGTAGGACGGCGTCTTCCAACCCCGCACGTCATCCCCAGGGTGGCCTACAGGGCGCGGTGCGTGGTCCACTTGGGAGGGTGACAGGGGGCCAAGGCCAGGGCCCTGGCAGGAGGGGGCCTGCACTGTGCGCGGCCGGGGGGGCGCCAGGGGCTCCTTCCCGGCGACTGTGAAAGGGACCCTGGCCACCGGGGTCCTGCGGGCACCCCAGCCAAGCCCCGTGGCCGTGCTCTGGCGTCTGCCCGCCTCTTTCCCTCCCCTGCACTGATCCCACACAGTTTATTTTTGATTGCTTTTTTTTAAAAAATATAATTTTGTAAATGTTCCATAAAAATACTATTGTTCCTAGTCAAACACGGGTATTGCAATATGAAGAGTAACTGCTCTGTCTTCGCTCTATAAAATGTGAAAAGGTTATCACACCGGATAATATAGAAAAATGCCGGAATTTCTAGGTATCACAAAAGCCAGTACCGAGTGCGCAGAGTGGAAGTGTCGCCAGACGCTGCCGGGGCCCCTCCCCGAGCTTGCCGTGCGGCGGCTGGGCCTGCGGGACGCAGCTCGGGCAGAACGGGTCTCTGTGCGGACGGGGAGGACCTCATGGCTTTGAGACAGACAGCCGGCTGCCCCCAGGCCCGTCGAGCCGGCCCCCTACCGGGGCCTGCTCTGCCCGAAGCACCGAAGATCCAGCCACGCGGTGAGAAGGCGGCCGGCGGGCTCGGGGCCGCCCCTCCTGTGACCACGGACGCCCCGCTTGGTCCCAAAGGTGCACTCCCACGCAGGCGCTGGGCCTCACAGAGCTCGCACGGTCGTCCCCCGAGCCGGGAGGGTGCAGGTCCCGGGGCTGGGCTGCGCCTTCAGTTCTCGGAGAGAGACAGGGCCAGGGCGGCCTGGAAGGCAGCTTCCTCGTCGATGCTGTAGTCCTGTGAGACAGGAGGCGAAGGCGGGGCTGCACCAGTGGCCTTTCGGGGCCCCCAGACAGGACAGCCTCATCCAGTGTCAGGGAGTCACTGTGGGACAGCCCTGAGGGATGTCAGAGGCTGCCCAGCCTGGGAGCCACACCTGGCTTCCCAAAGGCACCGCAGACACTGGGTGGGAGCGGGCCTGTGGGAGGAGCTCACTCCTCAGGCCCAGCCCACAGTCCCAGGGGTCTGCACCGAGCAGGGAGGGGAGCCAGGCATCTCTGTGCCCCTTGGCAATTAGGACGGGGCGACAGGGCTGACAGCAAGTAGTCCCAGAGGTCCTGATGCCAGAGAGTCTGCAGGCTGTGCGTGGGGGCGGGGGGAGGAAGACAAGGGTTCTGACCCGCCACAGGTGCGGGGGGGGAGACAAGGGTTCTGACCCGC